>CM057151.1:60862546-61034827 GCA_029962745.1 Echinometra lucunter | reverse complement strand
GTACTTATTTGTACATAACAGTTATTGTAACATTCATTTTACATTAGTTATTTATTTCAGTTACTTCTTTTTTAAGAGAAGAAGTAATTTGATGATGGGAGTAATAACTCTTTAAAGGCATTGGCTAACATTGTCATGATTTTAAAAAAATCTCATTTTGTTACTTAAAAATGGGATAAACATTAGGGTTATAGTGTAAAAATACCAGTCTGAAAGTTTCAGAGCATAATATCCACGGGAAATATTTTTAAATATTAGAAATGTGAGTTAATGTTTGAAAAATATACGAGGGTCGGTTACATAGGCTCAACGTAAGGAATGCGCATGCGCACATGACTCAACGGACCGCACTGTGTGTATTGACGTATCACGCTGCGGAAGGCAGGTAACGGTATTTTTGAATTCGTGCAAACGGTCCTCTTAGTTCAGTGTCTCTCGAGACGAAAGCTAATAAAATCGCAGTTTGCGTCTAACTTACAGCTTTTCCTTCCAAATTATGGTTGGTTTGAGGGTTTTCGAGTACAAATACAAGTACTCATACACATGTTTCATCTTAGTTTGAGAATTTTTTAAATCAGCTGCTCACAAAGTTAGCCAATGCCTTTAATTCAACTTTAAAAAAGAACAGCATAAATTAGGCTATAAGCAATTCTTGCATTGATGCACTAATGAAGGGAAAAATGTAAACCTGCCTTTTATTTAATTCTTGGGATATTTTATAAAACTCAAGATTATTGGTTACTTGATTTGATCATAATATATGAATATTTCATGTAACCAGAGACTATTCTTGCCAAACCATATCAAGCAGTGAGTGATATTTGTAGTTTCAGCTTCAAAATGAATACATTTGTATTTGTGGAGCCAAAGAAATTAAACATAAAAGTTAGTGTACGGCTAAAGTATATTTGGGCTTGTGTGTCGGGTATTTTAGTTGTGTTTACAATATTCATGATTTCATGGTTTATGTAAAACCAATTCTAGATTAAACTTATGTGCTTAATGTTTATTTGATTTCAAAGAATCCACTAACATCCACTGATAGAAAAAAATTCCAGGTCAGGTGTAAACTGTTATCCCCCTCGCTTTCAGTAATTCAAAACTCGCCAAAATGATACAATGTTGTCATGTTAAAGCTTAAAATTTGAATCTTTTGATTTCATGCATTCTTATTGACTACTTCAGTGAATTGAGTAATTATAACGATGTAATATTGTTTAGTACAAGTAGATGCTATGTTCTCCAGTGAAATCTGGTTTTCAAGTTGCATGTTCAATGTGATCATAAAGTGCATGCTGACTTATTAAAATCATGCTTAACACTGAAGTTGTGTAAAATGCTACAATGTGAAAATGTTTTTTCATTTTATTTATGTGTTTTTAAAAGAAAGAACTTAAAAGTCATATGGCATTAACTTCTTTTTATTATTATTATTATTATTATTATTATTATTTACTCTGCCTTATTTGTTCTTTATTTTCTTCTGCAAAGATAATTTGAAAAATGTACAAATTCTTCCTGATGTTGTCTACATAATGAACTTTAATATCAATTCAGAATAATGATGGTCTCAGCTGTTTAATCCCCTAATTTTTGCCCCAAACTATTTTGCCATATTTCCCACAACCCTTCCCACTACATCTCACTGGCCTGGTACCCCCTAGTCCAATAGAGCTCCTGGGGGCGTTTCATCTAGTGTATTGTCATTGATAACACCTGAATAGATCCCTGTCATTTGATTGGTTGTTTGATATTGATCATTTGTCCCATTGCACTATGACGTCATCATTCGTGCAATTGTGGCTCCATTTACCGTGCAATCTTGGATCCATACGATTTGCTCCATTGCACGAACGCCGAGAGCCCGGCACACTACGTACGTAAAACGCTTGCGTTTGCAGTGTGTTCCACGAACAGCGCGCTAGCGTATAGCATTGTTGATTTATTGCGATTTGATCTATTTTTAGGTGTCATATAAAACAAATAATGAATGTTTTTTGCATTCGTGAAATGGACAGAATATTTCATTCGGTGAAAGATGAAATTATTGATCCATTCAACGAGGCGCAGCCGAGTTGAATGGATCATTCCATCTTTCACCTCATGAAATATTCTGTCCATTGCACTCTTAAACATTCATTATTTGTATACTACTGACAAATTTTCTCTCTGCCAATCAGATGCAAGGATTTCAGTAGTTTATAACAGTTGTCATTAAAAAATCACTGACAAGACACTTGATGAAACGCTCCCTGGGTCATGATATCAATATAGTCAAAAGCATTTTGACATAAGATGACAAACACATGTACATGTATTGGTTTGACTTTTTAGACTGTTTCCATAATGGACATAATAGTTGGGTCAGTTCTTAGACTCTTGAATTTAACCCCTTTACAAGGTTCCATTTACACGCTAATGGTACAGGTATAAAAAATATTTTAAAAAACGAAAAGTAGCTTTAGCGTTTTACATCTGACTTTTTACCTCTCACTCTTATGATTTTGCATTCCCAGTGAAGGGGTCTTGCCCTGGGATTGCCTGTGGCCAAAGCATCTTTCCTCTCCACACCTTACTCCAGAAATGTTTAACACCTCCACTTTCATTTCTTGTCTTCCTTAGAAATTACTCCATAATGTCTTTTCTCCGTCTGTAAATGTGTTTATTAGCCAAAGTACATGTAATAGAAAAACTGCAAAACCACCTTAACATGACACTAATATCGGAAGTATCTGCATACCAGACAAGACGTCTGTATAAATTTCATCAATATTTATACAGGGGTCGTCCGCAAATTCATGGAACTACAACCTTGGATCTGCAGAACAATGATAAATGCATAAACCGATCCCTTATTCTCTTCAGTAAACATTTTATCAAGTGTTTACCCTTTACAATATACTGGCCCAGCGCCTCCTATATCCCAGGGGGAGGGGGTGCAGGGCACAGTCCCCCCCCCCCCCCCCCCACACACACACACACACTTTTCCAAGTACCGTCTTTCCAAGTGTCCCTTTTATTCATTTAATCAATTGTAAGGAAAACGACAGGGTTGATCATGTTAATGGATCAAAATAAATAATGCGGAAGAGCCCTAAAATGAACTTGCGGCTACTTTTTTTTAATAATGCAAATACCATGGCCTTCAGCAAAAATACTTAATCCATTACCCACTGGAACTGGGTGATCCATTATTGAGTCTATTGTAATAAGATAATGCAGTAGTCAACGTGGTAACATTTTGGCGCTCATTTCGCTCGCTCGCATAGTATGTACAGTTGCAAAGTAATTATTATGGAAAGATAGAAACAATATGTCGAAAATTATTCTTTTAAAGTGTGTTACATCGAATGTAGGGGTATACTAGCGCCTTAATATGGCATTTTTCCGTTTTGTGTTCACCCTATGTAAGTGCCCTTTGCAAAAAGTGACCCGTATCACTTGTCTCTCCCCCACCCCCAACCCTCACCCCACCCCACTTTGAAAGGCGCTCCACCACCCCTGCTATATTCAATAACGATTCAACTTTGCATCAACCTTATAATCCAGTGGAGGTCTGTACCATGGCATTTTCTTCGTGTTCAAGTTTAAATCATTTACTTTCCACAATAAAAGTACATACATGTTCAAGTACCGGTACATTTGTCAGGCTTATAACAGAACAAAAACAACAAAATGCGACCGAAAGTCGTCGGCAATTGTCATGATAGACACTAGAGAGCGAAGAGTACCAAAAACTTCTGTTTAATGTACGAAGTATAATGTACGAAGAATAATTAATGGAATAGGATAAGATATATGTGAATGGAGCCAACAAAAAGGCACTAAAAGAAACGTGTCCGTGCCCAAAAGAAAAATATTTCTTTGTATATTACGAGGATGTAAATACTTTTCATCTATAATTCCAAAAGCAATATGGATAAGAATGAGTTAACTGAATAAGTAGCGTGTGGAGCATAAGCATATACATTGTAATATACATGAATATAAAGGAAATGAAACGATTGTTTTCTATCTATGTCTACTATACTTACATTGATTTGCCAGTGGGCATATCCTGATCGGGAGTGGGGAGGGGGGGGGGGGTGAATGGGTGAGCTGTCAAATATATCGCTGAACACACGCGCTACCAAGATTGTAGAAATGGACGGTAAGTTTTTTACGGAGTGGAGGCAAATGCGCGACGCGTTTACAACAAAAGAAAACAAAAACAAAAATAAGGAAAACGGGATGTGCTATTTGTTTAAGTTAAACTCTATGTTCGAGAGGTATACACGTATTTAGACGGTATTTTTTCAACAAAACACACACACACACACACACAAAATGAAAATGGTGTGATGTTGATCTGAGTGGATAATACTTGTACCGGGTAGTTTTGAACAACCTGTGGTAGTCCGCGTGTAAAGCAGTATATTTGACTCCCCCCCCCCCCCCCCTTGGGTCTTGATCGGACATTTCTAAGGTTGCGCCAAAAGGGGTGAAGCACCGACTTCATAATTTCATTCAGCCAAGGATATTTACCTCTGACATTTTAAACTCTGTCATTATCACTTCTGGAAAATTTTGCTTATCATCCTATCGTTTCACTCCTGTCTAAACACCATAATGAAGTTTTGCCTAGGACAATTACCTTACATCATATTTCAATTACATTACCTCGTATTTCAATTACCTTTCCTCGTATTATTATGCATACCTATCATTTCAGAATCATTTAGCAAGGTGGTCTAGTTCAAAGGTTGTTTGCGCGAGTTCAGCTAGTACGCAGGTATTCAACCTTTAAAATGAAATATATCGTGCAAACTGATGGGTGTATTACAAAACATTTTTCAAAAGCTTTACAAAGTATAAAATAAAAGACATGCCTAAATTTCCATCACTGAAAATGTCCTTAAATGTAATAGCTATGACAAAGCTGTATTTTTTTTTAAAACGCACCACTTCCACTGCCGCGAATGATTCGTATCTCAGCTGTATCTAGATCTCATTATGGGGTATATCTATGAACAAAATAGACAATATACCGATGAACTGCAGATAGACTGCCGATGGTCGACCGATTGACTGCCGTTAATCTGCCGATGGACTGCCGACAGACTGCCGGTGGATTGGCAGATTAGACCGTTATCTCCGTGTACTCTTTCTTATTACTAGAATCCCTGGAGTCCCTGGAGCAGAAGAAGAGAAATCGTAAAGAAGTTATTTGTAGATTTTCTAAAATTCTGACAGTTTGAAGCATTATCGATTCTTTTGTTGTAATATACACCGTCTCGCATCTCCCCCCCCTTTTTTTTTAGATGTTATTCTCGGTATACACCAGGGGTAGCCTGCACTCATGTAAAACATTTTCTCATCATCACACGGTATCATCTCTCAGTCAAAAGGCTGATTTGCCCATACATGTAATTTCTTTCTTTCCACTACCTTCATGCGCCAGTCAACCCCGTCATTGCTGCATTCCCAAAGAAAAATGGCTGTTTAATTTGACAAGTCCATGCAAAATGCAATCATTGAATACTTCATTGTAGGTTAGTTATCTGCGTTCATTAGTTGGACCTGCGTCCATGTTTGAACATACTCGCCATATACAACAAAATTAATCATAAACCATTCATCATCAAGACGTGTCGTAGTCGAGTGGTTTCAACACTCCACTGAAGATGCGAAGGTCGTGGATTCGATTCCCGGCACGAGGCCAATGTCTTTTGGCAAGACATTAATCTACAATTTGCAACTCTCCACCCAGATATCAAATGGGTACCCAGGCATTCCTTGAATGATGCGTTCACCTATTCCGGTAGCCTAGCTGAACCGCGGTAAAATTGGAGGCCCTTGAGCAGCTTATACGTGGTGGATAATTTATAAGAGCTATAAATATTCTTCTTCTTCTTCTTCTTCTTCTTCTTCTTCTTCTTCTTCTTCTTCTTCTTCTTCTTCTTCTTCTTCTTCTTCTTCTACTACTTCTTCTTCTTCTTCTTCTTCTTCTTCTTCTTCTTCTTCTTCTTCTTCTTCTTCTTCTCCTCCTTCTTCCTCCTCTTCCTCTTCCTCTTCTTCATTCTTCTTCTTCTTCCTCTAAGGACTACTAGGGACTACTTAGTGGTGATATGTGGTAATTATAATAATAATCATCATCATCATCATCATCATCATCATCATCATCGTCGTCGTCGTCCTTGTTGTTGTTGTTGTTACTATTATTATTATCACATCATCATCATCATTATTATTTACTTGTTGTTTGGACATCCGATATCTTCTCCTTCTTGTCTCGTCTCTGGGAGAGCAAATCCTCGTGTTTCAGGGAGGAAGAAAGTAAGACATCCAGCTAAAACTGCCAAAGAGCCAAATATTACCAATGGTAACGAAGTCCATAGCTTGTCGAGTGTCAAGATAAAAGGTGCTAACATAGTCGCTACACGAGAAAACATGGAGCAGGTTCCAACAGCAAGAGTTCTAAAATAGGACCAAAAAATTCAATATTTCAAATCGTCTTATTCGATTAAATGCCACCTATCATTAATGTTTTGATTTTACGATAATCTTTACCCTCAGCTTTTCTTTTGAGGCCTACCTAATTTCGCGAGCAAATTGTCAGAAAAAATAGATAAACATCAAAAGAACACTAGTCTAATTAAAATCAACAAGTATTTAGATATAAATGAGATCAAATGCACATAGTAATTTGATTTTATAACGCCCAAATATAAGAGGTGAAGGTCCACATAATTATGTACATATACACATGGCATGTAAACGAGCATTATTTTGTACAAAATGGTAATAAAATCGCAAATCTAAATTCCTTTTAAGCGCACTTTTACAAGTCATAAAGACTTCTATAATCAAAGTAGTTTAGAGGTACTTAAAATAATCAACCTTGCATGGACCGTCATAAGTTACTACTTATGACGGTCCATGCAAGGTTAATTATTTTAAGTACCTCTAAACATACTTGTTTGGTTGTTCTCTTTCTGTCTTTTTTTCACGGTAAAGGGGGGAGTCTCCAAGGAGCAGCTTTTAAACTGAGGTGCTTAGGTGTATCTATAATTAGCGGAAACAGAAAAGTTTTAAAGAAAAGGGGAAGAGGTAAGAATCGCTCATATCCCCATGCAGAACCCCCACTTTGTACAAATTTTTAAAAGAGTATTTTATAGGTACTAGATTATAAAATCGACTTCATATTACAGGTTTAGAAACAGCGAATGCTTTTGATGATATGGAACACTCTCTTCCACATTGGTGCAAGATGTCCATTGACTTACCGGATATTTGTAGGATAAAGCTCTGCCGTGTAGAGATAAACTATGCCAAACGATCCCGATATACCGAATTTACCAATCATAGCAATGGTTGTCAACCAAGCACCGGGAGCTTTAAAGTAAGATGGCGAGAAAGAGAAATTATAATGTATATCGATCATAACATTAAATAAAAAGGAATTCATGTATACTCATAAACTATAAAGTAAGTATGGCTATTGCAATACGACTACTTGGTGACAGTAAAACCATCACTTTACAAGACAGTAATAGTATCAGCCGGTGAAAGTATAAGAAAGGGCAATGCTTATTATAATGTGTTAACGTTTGCGTAGGCAGTTTATATTTCTATGAAAGTTTGTATCACATTATTTCCGAGGCAAAAATAATAAACATTTGCCTCAAAATATGTTGAATTATATTTTCATGATAATATTTGAAGCACTGGTTAAGCCTGAGTAATTGCGTTAAATGATTTAAAAAGATCTTTATTGGAACTGCATCAACTTACGTACAAGTGCTGTGCATAGACAGGACACGCCCCCTACAATTACCAACACAATAAGACTTGGCTTCCTCCCAAAATACTCCACAGTAAAGATTGTAATGACGTAAGCTGGAATCTCGACTGCGCCCGCAATGGCGAAAGCGATATAGTCATTAGAGCCAAGGTTTGATGTATTGAGCGAGAGACCGGTGTATATCAGGCTATGGGCCATCCTGATGAAAAACAAAGAAAAATAATCATTTCTGATAATTCATTAGATTATTTAATCACAGATGATAGGATGTCCTCCAGTCGGTTGCAGGACAACTTATCACCTCAATAATACAGGAGAGGTGAAGGACCCAATAGACCAGCATTCGTTCAGTTGCCCTTAAACTAGCCCTTGAAAGAAATTGGAGTCAGGGGCTTTTCTCTATCTTATCAGAAAATTTTTTCCTTGAAGAATAAGCACCGTTATGACACAATGATACGTGTATTTTTAAATATCATTTTAGAACATGACAGTCACAGTCACAAAAATATAAAGTAAGGAAAGGAATAGTTTGACTTTGACTAAAAATCAAATAATTCTCCATATTGTTATATTTGTAAATAAGCTGTTGTTTAGCTTACCAATTGTAAATGAGATTGATGGTGCGGAAGCAGACTTTGCGAGTACGAAATAAATCAACAGGACTTGGTTTAGACTCCTCACGTAGAGCATTCTGTGTATGCATGCAGTGAAAATTATGGAACTCTCATAATTATTTGTGAGATGTAGTATTGGAAAACCATGATTTTATTTTTTTTCGAAATATTCATATCAAGTTTTGTCAAGATCAAAATTTCAAACAACTAAAATATGCGTCTAATGCTGAATGTAAACTTTTGCAAACATGCAATGGTGATACACGTTATAATGTTGTCACGTTATTTATCAATATTCAGAGAAAACACTGCGGAATGTTCGTAATTTCAGCAAACAGATCTAACCTCACATGCGAATTTCGATGAGCAATATCTTCCTTCTTATTTAGTATAAGATTGTCGATGACTCACTCAACAAGATGTATTTTTGCGAAGGCGTATGGGCACAAGTTTCGAGAGTGGGCCGGCGCCTTTTTACTCGGGTATGGATTCTTCAGATTTCTAAATTTTCTGCGCGGAACCAAAACCTTCGTTTATTTTTTTTTGAACTTTTCCGTTTGTGAAAACGTTTTTTTTTTTTTTTTTTAATACATATTCGGACACCCCACTGCCGAGTTACAATAGCGTAGACAGGTTCTTATACCTGGGGGGATGATTTGCCGTTCACGAGAAATCGAGGATCGATTTCGTATACAGATACACACGCGCGCACACGCACACACACGCACACCCTCACAAACACACACCCACACACATACACCCGAATGCACAGCACCGGCGTAAATCCACTTTGAGGAGTGGGGTGGCGGGTGATCGACTTTTTTGCCGATTATTTTTTTTCTGTCGAACTCACACTTAAGTATAAAAACACGCCCTCACCAACCTGCACAGATCTCCTTACACACATTTTAATTTTTATCTTGCGAGCGAGCGAGCCAAAAATTAGCACTTTTCTGGTTTTCAGTCGCATTTTCAAATAGAAATTCTATAATATGACGAGCAAGCCAAAAATAACTACTCTTCTGGTTTTCCATCGCATTTTCAAACGAAAATTCTAAAATATGATGAGCGAGCGAAGCGAGCGAGCCAAAAATAAGCGCTTTTCTGGTTTTAAATCGCATTTCAAATAGAAATTCTAACATATGATGGTTGTTTATGACAGATTATTTAAAAAATTTTATTAACAATTAATTCAAATATCATTTCTTCCTTAAAACGTGGAGGGATATTTGTACACGCCATCCCCCCCCTCTGAAAAAAGTGGGGGATATATCCCCCCATCCCCCCGGGATTTACGCCAATGATGCACAGACATAAATAGAAGATATACGCACCGTGACAAACGAATATAGAATATGGACTGACACACATTATAGCATATTTGTATCGCGCTATTTATCTTTTTTTTAATTTTGTTGTTACACCACTTCAGAAAAACTGTGACAGCGCCGAAATTACCCAAAAGTAATATAAATAACTACATAAATCAGAATAATGATCGATATAGTTATGACAGTAATCGTCATTTCATTCACATTAACGATGATGATGATGATGATGATGATGATGATGATAACTATTATTATTATCATAGGCATAATAATAATAATAATAATAATACATTACTAATTATAAGTGTTATTATTATTATTATTATTATGATAATGATAATGATTATTAGTATCATTATTGCTGTTCCTATCATTTCTAAACATGTTAATTCAGTTTAATTGTAAGCAAACATCCTTCCCTAAAACCTGGGGGATGATTGTACATGTCATCCCCCCACACCTTGTGAGGTGGGGGATGCATACCCCTCATCCCCCCCCCCCCCCCCGCACTGTCTACGCCCCTGCCGAGGTGTGATGATATATTTAGGCACCATACTATCCAAATCTGAAGTGGTGATTGCCCGAATATTGGAAATATAAAAATCCCCCCTTCCTCGCCTTGTATACTCCTATGCCGTGATTTTATTACGAATTTTAACCAGTGTTAATGTGAGAAACAAGTCAAAATTAAACACGAAATAGATAAAGGTTCTGAGAGCAACTTCACAATATATGACTAACATACAAATAACTGCTGTAAACAATAATTATGATTGACTGCATGCAGACGAAATGCAGTTGCTAGATACAATATGACAAAAGTAACTCGGATAAATGACGATTTCAATAATCCAATCTTAAAGAAAGACAATGACTAAATACAAGACTTTGCCTTTACAATAAACTTAAAGGAAACCAACACCCTCAAGTCAAGTAGTTTTTAAATCAAATCTTAGATCGAATTTAACAGATCAGCGAAAAAATTATTTGAACGAAATCGGACTCGTAATAAGAAAGTTATGACCCCGGGTTATGGCTATATGAAATTTTCTGTATGACTGTTGGACACTATGCATAGCTATTGATGACATCATTTTGTGGACAACTCTCAATATGTTTTGTACACACATGATTAAACATTTGCACTTTGCTTAAGATTTTCAAATTCTTAAGCCGAACTCAAGACATATAATGCAGGAGTGTTTTTTCCACAACATATTTGGGATAACTGACAATGAAACTAATTTGTTCTTCAAGAAAATAAAGAGTATGTGAAATTCTGTGTACAAAACAATATTGAGAGTTGTCCACAAATATATTCCCAGTAGCTATGGTAGTCCACTGAAAAATTCATATAGGCATTACTTTCTTATTCTGTGTCCGATTTCTTCAATTTTTTTTAGCTGATCTATTTTATTCTGTTTTGGCTTTGATTTAAGAACTACTTGGTTTCTTTTAAGTTGTGAGATATTAAAAGGTAACTTTATAAATCCTGAAGTATCATGAGATTTTGTTATGTAACTTTATTATTATTATTATTATTATGATGATGTAACTTTTCCGTTTTTTACATACAAACCTGTTCTTTTTTAAAGTCTTCGGTAAATATTGGATCTGGAATCGTCTCCTTATTGACCTTTGCAATTTTCGTCACAACTTTGTTAGCTTGCTCGTATTTCCCATTAGATATCAACCATCTAGCAGACTCTGGTAGTACTCTGTAAAGTCAACACAACAAATCATATTAGAAGACTTCCTCTTAACTGGTTCATTCATATTGTTATTATCATTATTTAGTTATATATTTTGTTGTTTTTTGCGTTGCAAATATATTTTTTTTACCTCTGCAACCTGAAATGGAAGGCCAAGCGAAATATATACACGCACAAATGGTTGACGTTTATGAGTTAATCGTCTTTCAATAAATACCAAATAAAATTGAAATTGGGACATCTTCACTAAAAGGGAAGCTTACATTACTTTTCTATGCAGCTAGCTCGTTCTATGTGAAGATGTAGAATATAATATAATTTATTAACATCATTGCACATTTTCACTCTTTACCGTATACTCTCTCTCTCTCTCTCTCTCTCTCTCTCTCTCTCCCTATAAACCGAAACTCATCTTACATCATGAGAGCAATGAGGCTTGTCAGAGGAACAGAGACAGCTAGCTGAAGTGTTCTCCAATACCTCAACCAGTAAGCTAATAAAGCTAAGAACATGTAACCCAGAGAATATGGAATACACAAGAGAATCCCGGCAACAGTTCCGCTTCGATGGTCCAACATATTCCGTTCCTGAAACACCCACAAATCAAAAGAACCAGTTAAAAGAATTTACTTGAATGAATGTAACACTCAATAATTTTTTTTCTTTAATCTTTGTTTTATCAGTGCATAGTCCGATGTTTACATACAAAACATAAAGAGAAACAACATGAAATTCATACATTCAACATGTTCAACAAGCTTAGAATGCATTTTAATGGAAGGAATTTTCAATCCAATTCAATTCAATTTTATCAATTTTGATTAGAATCTAGGTAATCTATAACTCAGTTCAATTCAGCTGGTGACCGACTGATCCGGTAATGTTTGTTATGTTTGTACCTTGTTTTACGATGTATGCAGGGCCTTCATGAAAAACAGCGCTTTAACCACTGATGAAGCCACTGAGGGTAATAAAGATTTAAGTAATAAATAAAATAAATAAATCTAGTCAAATTTGACTAGATTGTTTTTAGAGTGTTATAAGTGTTAAGGGTAAGATTTGGTCTAGCGTCTGGTCCATGCAGGGTTGTGGTTCAGTACCGGTATTTACATGTATATAGTAGTGTATTGACAAAGAGCATGTGGAGTACAGCATGTTGGCAAACATACAACAAATTACACTTGAACAAATATTCCGAGATGTGTACCGGGAGGTACACCGTGTCATTGACATGAACACGTATCTATAGCTTTCATTATACTTGCTCATGTGGCTTCATGCCAAACTCATTAATCGCGATCTACAGGGGCGTCGCTAGACTTTTTTGAATGGGAAGGGGGGGGGGGGGGCGTAGAGGCCAGATTGCCGATAAAAACAAAACAATGCCACCGATTGCCGACGACCAACGTCGATAAATTTAACCGTATAAAGCCCATGGAGCATGTTCAATTGTGTGCCTCTATTATATTTTCCTTTTAAATTATATATTTGTTCACCTTACTTGCCGAATGTGTTTGTTTTCGGAAAACATCCTATATCTAAATATAATACGAGCGAGCGCAGCGAGCGAGGAAAAATATACACTCTCATTCGTACAAGTGATAGTTCTTCATCAAACTACACGATGGGCTTAAAGATATCTAAATTATAAATTTGGTCACCTCTCTGTCCTGATTCATTCGCTTTCAAAGACCATCCATAAATCTTAATATTATACAAGCGAGCTCAGCGAGCTAGGAAAAAAGCTATTTTTCATGGTAGAAGTGATAGTTCTTTATCCAAATACACGATGGTATTAACTATGAGATATCTAACTTATACAGGTACATTTGGTCACCTCACTTGCCGAATTTGTTTGCTTTCCCAAATCCATCTTGTATCTGAATATTGTACGAGCGAGCGTAGCGAGCGAGGAAAAATACATATGCACTTCTTTTCATGATAAAAAGTGAAAGTTCTTCATCAAAAATACATGATGGGCCTTAATTTAAATTATCTATTTTGATATATTTGGTCACCTCTCTTACCTAATTTATTTGCTTTTAAAGACCATCCCATATCTAAATATAATACGAGCGAGCGCAGCGAGCGAGGAAAAATATACATACTCCTTTTTCTGGTAGAAGTGATAGTT
This sequence comes from Echinometra lucunter, assembly GCA_029962745.1. Lineage (NCBI taxonomy): Eukaryota > Metazoa > Echinodermata > Echinoidea > Camarodonta > Echinometridae > Echinometra > Echinometra lucunter. Next base: position 61,021,253 of record CM057151.1, on the reverse strand, counting down.
CTTCATCAAAATACATGATGGGCATAAAGATATCTAAATTATTTTGTGTTCATCTCATTTGCCGAATGTGTTTGCTTTCCGTATCTGAATATGATACGAGCGAGCGCAGCGAGCGAGGAAAAATACATATACTCTTTTTTATGGTAGAAGTGATAATTCTTCATCAAAATACATGATGGACCTAAAGATAGCTAAATTACGTATTTGTTCATCTCACTCTAGCCGAATGTGTTTGCCTTCCGAAAACATCCTGTATCTAAAATCTGAATACCTATAATACGAGCGAAGGAAAAATATACACTCTCTTTCGCGGTACTGGTGTTCTTTCGTCGTCAAAATGCACAGGCAAATAAGTCGAATATGACTCTATTTGGGCACCTCATTCCTCTTTTTTTCCTCCTTCCTCTTCCCTCTCCTTTCTCTCTCTCTGTTTTTCTTTTTTTGCCGACAGCGATCGCGAATTTGCCGACAAGAATTTTGAAGGGGGGGGGGGGTGTCACACACCCCCACACCCCCCCCCCCCCCCCTCGCGACGCCCCTGGCGATCTATAACCAAAGTCTAATTTCTATACATTACCTATGATGAAAAGGGTGATGTAACATGATATATTGGCCATTCCTTGAAAGAATCGAATGAAAGTGAAACTCCACCAGTTTGGAGCGAATGCCAAAGCCAAACTACAGACAACCCTTTGAAGTGTACTTACACCTAGGGTCCACCATCGCCCTATCCTAAGGACAAAATATAGTCAAAAGTGTTAATGAACGTGCTGTAGGTATATTAAGATAGTCATGATTATAATTATAAAGATGATTCTTAATCATCATTCAAAATAACTCATTACATAATTCATACAAAAAATGCGGGTTTCAAGCATGGGGCGGAGTGGCGATGGGGAGTTTAGGGAGTTTTCCACACGGGTAGTTCAGTATTTTGGCATGAGGGCTGGTTCAAATTATAATCCCCATGCAGCCGAATTTTAGTCCCATTACGCCCCTGTTTCAAGTCATTCAATTAAAAAAATACATTTCAGGTAACCAGTGGATCAACGTTTTTGATAGTGGGAGTTGATTCAGAGGTAGGCCAAGGATTTTTGTGTAGGGGTACGGCCCCCCAAAAAAACATCTGAAAGGCAAAGAGAGTTTCAGCTCCTTTTAACTCCTAGATGACGAGAAAGAAATATGACGAGTATGTTTCAGAATCTAGTAAATTTATTGTCCCCTACCCGTCTGACAATTCTAAATAGTAGGTTACAAGTATAGTTACAGATGCCATTCCCCTTCTTTGAAATACGAGTACGTGAATCTAACCTTGCTAACAGAAAGGTAATTATTGTGATCAGAATTAACCATGATGAGTGTCTTACCCATCGGAAAGAGCACCAAATACTAGAGATCCCACAAGGTATCCACCGTAGTATACAGTCTGAGCTATCTCATTCAGGTCTTCTCTTTCACATACAAGATCGAACTAAAGTCAAGAAATTCACAATCATGTTTTTAATAGTTAAGATGAGCCTTTGATGGGATGGAAAGTGACACACATTGGGATGTTGTACTACACATTTTGACATTCTTATATAGATCTTACAGTTTAATTGAGCCTAATTATTATATGATGTTTCAGTTCAGTCAGTTTCAGTTCAGTCAGCGCAAAAGTGACGATGTGAGTGTTCTTCTTCTTCTTTAACTACTACTACTACTACTACTACTACGACGACGACGACGACTACTACGACGACGACGACGACTACTACTACGACGACGACGACGACGACGACGACGACGACGACGACTACTACTACTACTACTACTACTACTACTACTACTACTACTTCTTCTTCTTCTTCTTCTTCATCTTCTTCTTCTTCTTCTTCTTCTTCTTCTTCTTCTTCTTCTTCTTCTTCTTCTTCTTCATCTTCTTCTTCTTCTTCATCTTCTTCATCATCATCATCATCTTCTTCTCTTATTCTTCATCTGCCTCTTCTTCTCCTCCTCCTCTCCCTTCTCCGCGTTCTTTAATGGTATAAGAAGAACAAGGAGATGCAACAGCATCCACTTCTTTGCTGATGTAATATGTTAAAAGACAGTCTTCACAAAAAATTGGTTAACGTTAGGCGATGGGTTTATATGGCCATGCCCTTCACTGTCGATTGTATTTGTAAACTCGGAAACAAGAGTCATCATTATTTTGATAACATGGATGGGGTGGTTTTGACATCAATTCATTTCAATTCAATTCAAGACTTCAGACTCAACTGCACATAGCAGAGGTTCACAGAGCAAGGTTAGCACGTGTAAAAAGATACAAAAACTAATATACATGTAAATATTAGAAATGAGAATATATCCAGAGAAGAGAGAGAGAGAGAGAGAGAGAGAGAGAGAGAAGGGGGATTGGAATACACAGTCTATATACTAGCCATTTCACCTTTTGTCAGCAGGCTACTGAGCCAAAACTTGCAAAGGTATGTCTGTTGCATCAAACGGGGTCCGCCCACTTGACCAAAGGCCCGCGAGGCCGACTTTTCTCGTACCGTATTTTCCTTCATCACAAATAATGCGCTATCGGTATATGAAATAATTATGTCTCCTTTAGCATGTTTAGTCCTCGTTGCCCCTTAACAATTATCAAACTTCCTTCTGGCACAGGAATTGGTCAGAGCGATGTGATATTATAGATTACAATTTGCTATTTTCGGCCTCGCGGGCCTTCGGTGAAGTGGGTTGTCACCGCATAAAACTTTCCCTATGGTAACTCTGCCATCAATGGCAACTACCAAGGTAACAGTGCTCAACAACCAATTAAATTCAAGGTTTCCATGGAAGTTATACCATTGATGGCAAAGTTACCATCAATATTAATTTTTAAGCAACAGGGCCCTGAAGAGTACCTGATACTACTAAACAATGGATTGACCACAATTTTTTGATACAGTTGTCAACCCTCTGACTGAATTTTAAACATGAGATTTCTCAGTACACCCTGACAGGCAAGAATGCTCGACTCGGCAAATATTCGACTTGTACTGAAGTAAACCGTTAGCAACATTCTCACGGCATCATTGTAGGCCAAAATAAGCCTCTACATATCACTCTTCTTAAAATTACACCACAGATGAGCAGCGTATATCGGTGTACAATATGCTCTAAATAATGCTTAAAAGTGCCACCGAGATGATGAGATACTTCAAGCCAAGAAGACGAGAAGACAAGTTAAAAGACGAGATGACGAGTTCTTGGAACTCGGCAAGTTGAATTGTTTAGGATAAGAAGACGAGATGACGAGTTATTGGAACTCGGCAAGTTGAATTGTTTAGGATAAGAAGACGAGATGACGAGTTATTGGAACTCGGCAAGTTGAATTGTTTAGGATAAGAAGACGAGATGACGAGTTCTTGGCACTTGGCAAGTCGACTTGTTTAGGACGAGAAGACAAGATGACGAGTTGCTGAAACTCGGCAAGTCGATTTGCTTATGACAAGAAGACGAGATGACGAGTCGTTAGAACCGGCGGCAAGTCGGCTTGTCCTAAACAAGTCGACTTGTCAACTCATCTTTTGTCCTAAACAAGCTAACTGGTCAAGTTCCAAGAACTTGTCATCTCGTCTTTCAGCTTGTCTTCTCGTCTTCTTGGCTTGAATTATCTCTTCATCTCGGTGGCACTTTTCATCTTCCATAATATCATGAATATACTCTAAATAACGCCACTTTCAAATATAAAATCTTCTTTCTAACATTGCCCTGAGCATACAATTTACGGCACTGTCGATAAATATATGTCATTACAGAGGTCCGCAGTAAAAAAAAAAAAAAAAAAAAAAAATGGCTAAGATACCTGACCTCTTTATATACATCAAGTTTGGTACCACACAAACAAAAATCTGGAAAAAAAATCGACTGTGATCCTTACATCTGATTATCATATTATGACTCGTTTTTGCGTTATAGACCATAGTCAGGTCATGGAATGAAAGAACATTTGCTGACGTTATATATTAAACATGATAAAAGATAATATTCACAAAAAAATGGTTAATGTTAGGCGATGGGCCTATATGCCCCATATTGTCGATTGTATTTGTAGGGTGCTTTAAACTCGGACGCAACGATCATCCTATTTTGATAACATGGATGAGGTCATTTTGACATCAGATCTATGGAATGAAGGAACATTATAAGTGTTTCTGTACTTACGTCTGTGACTATTGTTGATTTATATTGAGTATGATCATAGACCCATCCCTCATCACACTGCATAGTATCGAGCATCTCAGAGGTGTAGTTGGACTGGGTCCATACCAGGGATGAAGTCTACTCCTGATACGTTGTATTTCACGCATTGTTCATACATCATCTCACGATCGGATGTATAGTTGAATGGAATACTAGCATTCTTCTTTGACTGTTTACATTCATCGTCTGTTAGTCCATATGAACTACAATTATAAGAATTCCACTCTGATACCTGTACAAAATAAGGGATGATTTGAGGGTTGATACAGATTATTATGATGATTGTGATGATGATGATGATGATGATGATGATGGCCCTCATTAATATTATTATCATCATCATAATCATCAACATCATCATCATAATCATCAACATCATCATCATCATCATCATCATCATCATCACCATCATCATCATCGTCATCATCACCATCATTATCATCATCATCATCATCATCATCATCACCATCGTCATCATCGTCATCATCACCATCATTATCATCATCATCATAATCTGAATCAACCCTCAAATTGGCTTCATTATCATCGGTATTTTTGTGTGGTTTCCAATGTTTATAGGAGGGGGAAAAACTTACCCCTCGGGTCGCTCTCTTCTCGGTACAGGCAGACAATCCTAGATTTCTAAAGATGGGGCACAATTTTCAGCCCCTTACCGCCCTCCCCCACACCATCCGCCACTAGATATAATCATTAGCACAGAGCGTCTGTTAGGTGATCATTATCCAGGATCCAGTTTTATTGCTAAAGATTGCATGTAATCTTATTATTACTGGTCATTTCTTCAGGGGGTGACATCTCCCCAATTAGATTTGATACCAAAACACAAAAATACAAATATTAATTAGATTTTGAAATCTATAAATATCATCATCATTATAATTATCTAAGTTTATTACTGGGGGAAAAAGATAAACGCACAACTATAGTACTGACTAGGATTCCAATGTTTGAATGATAAAAATATAATGATACAACTTTGTAACTCCTTCTCCACTTTATTCTCAGCTCTTACTGGTTCTTGTTCCCTCTACCTCTCTTTCACTCTCCTCTTCTTTTTCCAATTTATTGAATTTAATATCGAATTTTAGTATTAAAATGTTTCAAATGTTGGAATATTATTGTACTCATTTTGATTTGTAAATATCAATTTAATTGTATTCAATTCAATTCAATTCAATTTCATTTATTTCATTCTCATAAAAAATACAATAAAATCAAATACAGCGAAAGTGATAAACAAAATTGAAAATGAAAAAGGGAACTACATGAATACAGCCCTTGGGCCTTGTCTTAGCATAGTTCCCTAGTATAAATTCATAACATAAAATGAAATTAATACACAAATGAAAATAGAAACATTAAAAAAAATGTTTAAAAAAAAAAGAAATGTAAACACGAACAAAATGTAATATAAATGAACAACGGAAAATCAACTATACATATTTATCGGAAAGAAACTGCTTCAGCATTTTTTTAAAGGAATTCATTGACTTGCATTTTGAGATATATATGGGAATTGAGTTCCAAATTACGGGAAAATTATGACGAACTGATTTCATTACGTTATTAGTTTTTACGGGCCATAAGTGAAAGGAATCCTTAAAACGTGTATTATGATTATGAATTTGGTAATTTAGGGTGAACATTTGAGAAATATTAAAGGGTAATTTATTTTGAAAGTAAAAGAAACCAAGGAGAGCAAGGGAATAGAAGTACAAGTCAAATATATTAAGGGTTTTCAATTTTCTAAACAATGGGGCAGAATGGGCACGGTAAGGGCATCCTAAGCATATGCGAAGGGCTTTTTTCTGTAATTTGAATTATTTATTTTATTTAGTTTGACTACAATTGCCCCAGACAGCAACGCAATAATTAAGGTATGAAAGCATAAATGAATTGTAAAGTAGTATTAATGCAGAAGGGGGAAGTGACTCTTTTAATCTATACAATATACCAATACATTTAGATACCTTTTGAGTGACTTTATTGACATGTGTGTCCCAGCGCATGTTATAATCAATATGAACCCCAAGAAAATTAACACTATTAACCTTATTTATTGGAACATTATCGAGTTTTAGAAATAGCCTATCAAGGGAATCAGTTAAGTTAGACTGCCTATTGAAGAATGTAATGTAATTTGTTTTAGTAGGATTTATCAACAATCTGTTTGATTTGAACCATTTGGTTACTTTACCTATTTCATTATTAATGTTATTTTGTAAATCAGGAGTATAAGATTGGATATAAATCAAAGTGGTATCATCAGCATACATAATGTAATCAAATTTATCAGATGAATGTGTGAGATCATTAATGTAAATTAAAAACAATAGAGGACCAAGGATTGAACCTTGTGGTACACCATGTGTAATCATATCAATTTGTTGTGTACAAAAAACGTTCCTCTTATAAGGCATAGAAATGGGACGTTTAACGCACAGTCACTAATACGCGCCGCTGTCTTCGCATCGTGCAGGCAGTCTACGTGTATAGTGGCGGGCTGCTACATTGCGGTGCAGGGGTGTTCAACTTACATATCGTGAGCGCACTCAGCTGCGTGTTTTCACTTCTTCTCCTTTCTCTCCTTTTCTTGTCATTTTTCCTCGCATTACTTGTTTTCATAAATTTCCCTCTCACTTTCCTTGTTTTCTCACTCCCTTCAGTTTTGTAACTCTTCTTGATCACTTGCATTCATTGGCTTGTGCTTTTTTTTTTCCTCTTTTACTCTCACCTCCTTGCCAAAATTCTTCACGCGCTGCGTTGCCTAGCTATGCGTGTGTACTGTGTACTATACTGTGTACACACAATGCCATCGGCTGAACCCGCCAAACTATAGTGACCAATTGCAAAAGCTTTTGCAAATGTGAAAAGTGACAGAGGTTTTTTTTATCCAATCAAAATCATTCTTAGGTATTCGCAATCTACAGCATTTTCTGCAAAATGTCTTTTTTTGATAGGGTCTATTGTGACGTATATATTTTTTTACAACAATGTGAAGTCGCACCAAACGTTTCGTTTCCCGCACTTGCCCATTGGCTCATGTACAAATGGATTTCCAAAATCATCAAGAAAGGTTCCAAAAACCTCAAAAGTGACAGAACTTAATTTGACTAAAATTAAATGAAAATCATATCATGTTCAAGGTGAGAATCTGCTCTATTCTATTCTGTTTTGATAGATCACCTTGTTGACGCGTTTGGGAGATATCTTAGCAAATCCCTCAAAAACGGCGTATTTTCTATTATTCTCCATAGGGAAATAATTTAACACGCTACGCGCTGCAAAAAAGGAGCGCAAACAAATTGATATGAAGAGAAAAGTTTGAAGAATTATTGTTGCAAACTACATATTGAAATCTATTGGATAAATAACTGTTAAACCAACTTAGTGGTAAACCCCTAACCCCATAGTATTTCAATTTAGATAATAGTATTCTATGTCAATTCAGAGATAAGATAGCGATTATGGAATTTGCAATAAATCCCTTCAATTCAATTCAATTAAAAAATAACTTACGGCACAATAGTGGTCGACATTTGCTCCGAAAAACACCACGATGTAATCATCCCATGACGTGGTGAATATCATAATACACACTATCAGATATGTCAACCTTTGAAATCGACCAAATTCACCTAATCTTTCCAGAATATTATCAAAGATCATGGTGATATCTCGTACTGGTCTTCTTCTGCTTCCTCAGAGGAGAATTAGTTAATGTGTAGACTAACTTGATTTGGAGAGCCGAATTTATACAACTCTGAGTCTACACCATGTTTACACAAGAGAGTATTTACCCACTATTAAAGTAACATAGCAAACCTTCAATAAAATTAGATGTCTATGATGATAATGCTAATATTAATGATAAAGGGTCTATTGGATGACCCTTACTTAGCCTTTGGGCAAGGCCGGGTTTGAAAAATAGACTAAACAATGTGCATTTATGGCAGTGATCAGTGGAACGACGCGGGTCAGTGGGTGCTGATAAACCTCCGGCCACAGATCACAGTTGTCGTGCGATTGGTCTATGTATTCAGGCGCGTTTAGGGAAATAACAGCACCGAGTGCCTTGGTTAAAGGCTAACCCTTACTATGATACAAGGACACCTTGCTGGATTCCAACCTTTATACTGTTGTATCCAGCATGTTCAAAGTGTTAATCTATATTTTGAAAATGTAGTCGCTCCTCCACCCTTATAAATGGTGATTCAATATTTTAGTTTTTATTTATACCTGCCTTGCATTGACCATTAATCAGGTCAAGTCCTTGAAGTTTTCGTATCATGCATTGCCTTTGTATGTCTTTGAAATCCTGTTCTGTCCCTTTATTGCTGAAATTTGAAAGTGATGTATCAACAACTGCTGTAATTACTCATTTAAAGGCAGTTCAGTTCAGCTCACTTCAGTTCAGGCAAGCGAAGAGCGAGCAAAAATGTCTTTCTGCTGAATACCGCGGACCGGGGACCGCGGACTGGTATTTGCATTATTTACAGTCACGACAATCTTGGTGATAAAAGCAGTCGTCAATTAATTTCAGGGCTTTTCTATATTCTTGTTAGTTTCAGTGGCTTTCCTTATAATCGCGATGATTGACCAAGCTATAATATTTCAATGTATTTTAAGGTTTGATCGCGGTCGGTCTTAACAATAGCGAAGGTAGTCAAATAGAATAGGTTTTAAGCACAACCTCATCATTGATAGGGATTAATAGTTTTAATTTTATGGTTACAACACGCTGAGCTAACCAGCTTTTGAAAGGAAAGCCAAAAATATATCCTAATTGCTTTGGTTTAAGTTAACTGTACGTTCTTATTAAATTTGGGGTAGGGGCTTTGTGTCCTGCCCCCTGTCCCATGCTTCAGATTGGGATTCGATTATTATGAAGCGTCCCTGATTCTTTGGAGCTAGCTCTTTTGGGGACTTACCAAAAAGAGTATTAAAAGAGGAGGAAATGGCTCAAAAAGAAAGAAAATGGATGCTATTAAATTAGCAGTATAAAAAAGGGTCATGTATCAGATTTGATGGGCAATAAAATGGGGTGAAAAGGGGTACTTATCAGAAGGAGAATTGAACTATTTGAAACGAAAAAATGGCACTGAAAAGGGGCACTCATCGTAAGGAGAAATGGCACTTACTATAGAAAGGAAAGGGGCACTTATAAGAAATCAAAAGACCATTAAATCAAATCTTTGAAAATGGAGCGCTCGTCGAGTGAAAATGAGGCACTTATCAAAGACGGAAAGGACACTGGCACTTTACGCACGTCAGCAGAAGGATATACTATTCTATTCGAAAATAAGAATAAAAACTAATGTTGGATTCATATACATGGCGTACCCTCTCTTTTTGAAGTTGTTACTGTCTGTATGATGGGATATACTAGAAAGGAAGGAGTTATCAGGAGTAAGTGGGTGCATGTAGCCTATTCATTAGATTTCAAAATGGGCATTTGCCCGAGTGCAATGAGCACTTATAAGAGGGGGGGGGGGGGGCACTGGCACTTATCATACGATAACAGGAGGAAATGGTACATAATACAAAGGAAGGGGCACTTATCAGAAGGAAAATTGCACTATGTGAAACGAAAAGGGGCACTGAAAAGGGGCGCTTATCGTCAGGAGATTTCACTTACTGGAAAGAAAAGAGCACTTTCTGAAAAGGGCATGTATCACATTTTAAAAGGAGCAGTTATCAGAGACAAAAAAGGATATACTGGCACGTTAACAGAAGGGAAAATGGGATACTAAAGGAAAGGGGCACATTTATCAGAATTAAGTAGGAACATGTATAAAATTTCAAAAGGGGCACTAACATGAGTTGAAATGGACATTTATCAGAGGTGAAAGTAGGCACTATACAGAAGAGGAATTGCACTATTAGGGACAGTCGAAAGGGGCACCTATCAAATTTAAAAGGGACGCGCAATAGAAGTTAAAGGGCTCGCTTTTCTGAAGGAAAAGAGCGCTATTACAAAGGGAAAGGGGCAATCATAGATTTTAAAAAGAAAGATGTGAAGCGAAAGGGGCATTCATTAAAAGGTGTTAAGGTTATTAATAGTACAAGCAGAAAATGGGTCATTGTGAGAGGAACAAGGGACACAGATCAGTTTCGAAAAGAGCATTTTTATGGGTAATAAAGGGTAATTTTGAGGTTCTTGGAAAATTTGGACTCTTTGACACCCCGCCCCTGCTCTTAACCTACTGACTACTGAATTCTCTCATTCTGACTGGCTCGTAGAGAGGCCAACAGGTTCGAGCAGCCTTTTGTTAACATCTTTACAAATTCTCAACCCACATTCTTCTCATTATACCATGACCCTGTACCATGAGAAGTGACATTGTTTCTTAACCCATCAAAGGACACATCTGCCTCACCTCTTTGAATCCTAACCAAATGTCATACCTTAGAACAGGCGATGTTCTAGAGCAAACGATTTTTTTTTTTTTTTTTTTTTTTTTTTTTGGGGGGGGGGGGGGGGCTACTGGGGACTTGGAGGATATGGGCCAGAGCTAGAACAAAGCGACTGAGAGGTGGATGGGGATACCCCCCCCCCACACACACACACACGCCCACACGCACGCGCGCGCGATAGGGACTTTCGAAAATACACATCTACTTTTTTTTTTTGTAATTTGCGAGCGAGCGAAGCGAACGAGCCAAAAATTATCACCTATTGCTGAAATTATCATCAAAATACACCCTAGACTGACATATTTAAATGGTCTATTTTGGCCACTCCGCTAGATATACCTCCCTGACATTTTTTTGCTATCCAAAACCACCCTGTTCCTATATAAAGAGTGAGCGAAGCGAGCAAGGAAATATAGACTCCACAGGCCTATAAAATGTTTTTAAAATACATTCGGTCACCTACCTTGCATGCCCAATACGTTTGCCTTCCTAAATAATCTTTATCTAGCGAATATTATGAGTGAGCGAAGAGAGCGAGAAAAGAAATGTACGAAATGTAATACACACCGGCGTATATCCGTTTCGAGATGTGGGGGGGGGGGGAATGATCGAAATATTTTGCCGAAATTTCTTGTTCACCCTCCACTCTCTTGCCCGCCCACACACCGTCCCCCATACCATACTATTTGTTTATTTTGCGAGCGAGCGAACCGAGCGAGCCAAAAATAACCGCATCTTACTGCAAAAGACATCTTTAAATACATTTTAGGACTGTAAGATATTTAACTGGTATATTTGGTCACCTCACTAACAAATTATGATAAACATCGCTGGTCCAGTAAATTGTTTCCTGTCCAAAACCATACTTAGAAACGTTTCTAAATATTATGAGCTAGCAAAGCAAGCAACATTATATGCCTATATTCGGTCACCTCCCTTGCTTGCCAAATTCGTTTGCCTTCCCAAATAATTTTTTATATGAGCGAGCGTAGTGAGCGAAGAAAAATATATACAAAATTCACTGATCTTATCATGTACACTCCCTGCAGAATTATTTCGAGGATAGTCGGACAAGTCGGGTCAGCACATATGTGAAAATACCGGGTAGTCGCTTTCCAGCATTAAACAGTAGATTTTTAGCATTTCTTGCTTCATCGTTAAAAATGTGCTCACTCAACCATGACACAACCATGATTAAACATCAGCAACACTTAAACAAACACCAGAAAGAGCTTGTTACACAGACTCCCCAAGATGACTCTTGCATGCGACTCTTGAAAATGAGCATTTTTGCGTTTAGTGTCTTCTCACTCGTGCATGACTTGACAGATCAATCTCATTTTCACACAGAAGTTAGTCAATAAGTGTAGGAACACTCCTGCCAAATCATTTTGCTCAAAACTTTTTTCGTTAAAAAGTTATGCTATTTTGAATTAGGGGGAGTTACTTTTTTTTGTTGTGTTTATTTTAGGTCAACTTTGTCGCTCCGGAATCATTGCAGTTATATAGGTCTAACCAACAATTAATGAGAAGAATAGCATAAACTTGGGATAGCGAGACAAGATGCAAACCTATATCCTTTCTTTAGAATATTAATACATGTATAACCGGTATTGATTAAGATCATTAAAAAGTGAACGAGCGCTCCCATGTTTGTCCTTTATCTTTTCCCTCTTTGTCCTTTCTTTTTTTCACTCTTTTTTGATATGCGGGTTTAAGACAAGGACATTATATTAGAATCTATATATGAGATTAAAATTGCACTTATGTCGTCATTTTTTTTTTTTTGGGGGGGGGGCTATAGCCCCCAAAGCCCCCCCCCCCCGTAGAAGAACCGCGCCTGCCTTAGACTAATACAAGTTTCAGTTTGTGAACTTTGTGTCATGATGACGTTAAGTCATTCATAATTTGTCGTGGAAGAAGAAGAGGTGGAGGAGTAGAAGGTGAAGGTCCATGATCGATCACACTATATGGTAAATAGACGCAGATGGCGGCAAAATTGGATACACTGAACCAGTGGTTGGGATGTCGTATCGTCCACATGGGGACATTCGACAGCTAGCGCTATAGCAGTATATAGCACAACGTGTATTTTTATCGCGATTGCCAGGCCAGGGCCGCTGCTCGGCGCCAGCAGTGCAGTACCACATCCCAAGCCTGCACATCACACGGGTCTCCACATGAGGGACTGGGGAAAATATGAACGGCAATCGTCCATCAAAAACTTTGTGGTAATTCTGGGTTGTTTCTTTTGACGTTTGATTTTAGTGAGAGATCACTACTGCAAGATTTGCTTGAGCAGTTTTCAGTACTGGTGGAGTAGAAATAGTCGCAAGCATCACTTTTTTAATTTGACGAATAGGATCGAAATGTGGATGAGTTTCTGGCCGGCTGGACACCCCGTGATTGCTAACCAAGACCCGTAGACTGGTAGAGTGCTACTTCGACGTGATACCCTAGATGGGATTATAATTCTGCTAATAATGTTGGGTGAGTTCAGAGCTAGAGCAAAAGTGAAATGAGTAAATGTTAGTAATAGTACTGAAGAAGTTCACACCCCTCCATAAATTGAAAAACACAACTCTGATTTTCATCAAATTTCACTGAATGTTCGGAATCCACTTACCTTACCGATCTCGGTAATCCTGGGTTTTAGGGGTATAAATTATTTGCACTTGCATTCGATCGCTAACTTCAGCACACCTCTTCCTGACAACCCAGCGGCAACCCAGCTGACCCACAGAAATAGAAAACAGTGACTGACACCAACCCTCTACCTAATCCTAATCCTAATCCTAACCCTAACCCTATCCTTAACCCTAATCCTAATCCTAATCCCAATCCTAACCATAATCCATACACGACAGTCTCTGTTGTATGTGGTGCACTGAAGTTAGCGATTGAATATAAGTGCAATTAATTCATACCCCTAAAACCCAGGATACCCCGATCTCAGTGGAAGGTTGAAATCAAGGGACCACTGGGAACATTCAAATTTGATGTTGACTTCAAAACTCTGATGAAGCTGGCTTGCCAGAGTTTGTACTTGTACCACCATACTATCAATAGTTGTAACAGGGGTGCGAATTAAAACCCTCCGAGCCAACATCAGGGTTTCGAAGTCAACATTGAATGTAAGCGTATTCGGATCATTCTGTGAAAATTTGATGAAAGTTAGAGTTATAATATATTACAAGTTATGGAGGGGTGTGAACTTATTCAGTATTCCTTAAATATTTGTTACTGTAAGCTTGATTTTAAAAATGACCTTCCTTTTCCCCTGAGCAGTGTTTCATCTGATGTTTAGGTGAAATGCATAAGAGCAAGTTAAGTAAGAATTTATTGTTAAGTTTGACAGTATTTGATAACGCTAAGTGACTTAATGTTTAATAATGATAGACTCTAACAGATGTTTGATAATAATAGACTTTAACAGATGTCACAAAATTAGGGTTTTATGAAAGTTTCATTTTTGTCCCCCTCCCCCCTTTTCTGCCTGCCTCCTTTGTTGTGTGTGGTTTTTTGTTGTTGTTTGATTAGTGAAAAGGATGTTATCTAAAAGACTAAAGTTAGACAGTAGTTATTGATGCATTTTCTCAGCAGCAGAGATGCTCAGATCCCCTCCTCATTTTCAAGAAATCTTCTTTTTAAAGAAATCTGGAGAAGGAACTATGATATATTTTGCCAATGTAGTGGTTGCATTTGTGTTGTTTATGCCTGGTGAATGCATGTTGCATATCACGATGAATGGAGATTCATGTATATTATTGTAGCGCTACATCATGTAACTGGTGATGTACATTTTCTTTGATGAGTACAATGTTCATGCAAAGAAATGTGTGTCAGGTCAACTGGGTCTAGAGGTAAAATTAACATTTTTGTGAATACATGATCAACAAGTGGAAAGCCACATCCTGTACACATGTTCCATAGAGCAGTAGAGACTTGACCTTCCGCTGTTCTTGCATATACATTGTAGGGAGTATGGTTGCATCAGCTATACATGTAGGTCACTGTGAGTTGGGGATGGGGCTGGGTGAATGAGGATAACATAACATTGGATAAGGGGCAAGGGTCACTCCTTATACTTTGCATTTCAGATCTTTGCCATAGACCTGCTATGCTACTACGTGTACTATTATTTTTTAAAAGTTGGATATGAAAACAAACTTGGTTTCAAGATAATAAGGTCAACTTGACCAAAACAAGTTCTGCTAAAATTTCATTTAAAAAAAAAAAATCCTTTCCAATTCCACAAAGGTGAAGTCACAGTGGTCCCATTATGAATTAAACATGTAATGACTTGACATGTAAGCCTTCATGAAGTACAATGTAAGTTAATGAATATACATGTACAGGTGTAGACCCCAAGAAATAACCAAGGCTTATTTACAGCTAAATGCAAAATACACTGTACATTGTTTCATTGGAAAAGAAAAAAGGAACTCTGCTGTCTCTACTAGTAAGCCTCAGATAACTGTAAATCCTTTGAATTGAGAAGAGAAGAAAACAAATTAGTGTATGAATAGACAGAATAGACACGCTAATCCACAATACTACCTGTTTGCTCAAACAAAAACTTCAGTTACATTCATTGTCCTGAAATTCAATCAAAATGCCCTGACCCAGCAGTTTAGTCTAATAATCCTTTAACACCACTTTTCTTGGATCTCATGTTTTCTGCATTGACTGGTTTTATCATCATGTAAAGAAATTGCAGGTGTATGAACAACCCTGTATAATTCCGGTGAATTATTAGATATTTTATTGCAGTTAGACTCGTCAGGCATCTATAACATATGGAAATAGAAGAGGGTGTTGAATGGTTTTTATTTCAAAGAAGATGGTCATCATTCTGGTTAAATGGATCTATGTACATTACACTGGAGGACCTACAATGTACATGTACATATAGTGAATCCAGTTATGAATAAAGAAACTAAGAAAGATGCAGGAGGTACATGTATGTATCCCATCATGTTTTTCATTTTACAATTGATTGTAAGAGGTTTTACTTTTTGTTTTATTGTTGATGTCATGAGTTTGTAATAGTAGCCACTGTTTGTCAATGTTTTATGCTGTCATTTTTAATTCATTCATTTTACACTTTCACTTTATACTAATAATTATAGAAAGCATGTCAAATTTGACTTTTTATTTGATGAATCACATAGTTACATGTATGTGGGGACTTCACTCCAAACCTAAGTATTTGAGTGCAAACCATATTCTCCTCAAGGCTATAGAAAGTGTGAGACGCTCACTGAGTTAATCTCTTTTTAGTGCGTTACATTAAGGTCTGTTCCTAATCTGGGTATTCATTGAGACACCAAGATAGTTCTACACTATTCTGTGGGGATAACAATACTTCCCGTAGAGAAGAAATAGCTTCTATTGTGATCCTTGGACCTACTCACTGCTTTGGGTTTGCTTGGGGAGGAGATGAAAGCAACAAAAATTGAAAAGGGATTTGTATCAGCTCCTTATTATCTGCTTCTTACCACATCTCCCACAGTAAGTGTCCTCCCCTTTTTTCTCTGCTTTGTTGGCTTCTTACATTGTAGATGGGTTCAGGCATTGTAGAGTAAAATACCTTCTTCTACTTCTACCCAGCTTTTGAATAGAACAGGAAACAGTTATAGTCTTTGATTTTTCTGTATCCTTGCAAAATATGTCTACAGAAAAGATTCACACAAACATGAACTCATCACTATGTAGCAGTCAATAATATGTTAGCTATCAAAGGCATTGGTTAACATTGTTATAATTATTATTTTAAAAAAACTCATTTTGCTGCTTGAAAATGGGATAAACATAAGGGTTATAGTGTAAAAATACCAGTCTGAAAGTTTCAAAGTATCTACAGGAAGTATTTTAAAATATTAGAAATGTGAACCAATGTTTGAAAAATATATAACGGTCGGCTGCACGAAATAGATGTAAGGAGTGCGCATGCGCGCATGACTCACTGAATTGTACTGTGTATATTGACGTATCATGCGGAAGGAGGCAGATAACATATCTTTTTTTTAACTCGAGCAAAACTGTCCTCGAAATTGTCTCAGACCAAAAATAATAAAATCCCGGTTTGCGTCTTACTAACAGTTTTTCATACCAAATTATGGTTGGTTTCAGGGTTTTCGACTACAAATACAAGTACTCATAAATGTACATATGTTTCATCTTAGCTTGAGAATTGTTTAAAATCAGCTCCTCTAAAAGTTAGCCAATGCCTTTAACATGTGAGGCATGTACAGAAATTAGGAGGAATTCTATCACCAAATGCATTCAGTCCAAGTTGATTGAGATGTGGGAAATAAGTCCACTTCATTTTGAAGTTAAGTGTCATATATTATTTGATTCAGTGTTGATTTTTTTTATAAGGTGGCTTAATTGGTCATATGTCATGAACTCCCCCCCCCCTCCCCCAAGGGCGGTGCTGTTAAATACACTTACCATTAAAGCATCATAAAATTGCTGGAGTTAAATGGTTTCGTGAAAGAGGAACATAAATTTTTTCAAGTGATGTATATTTTGTATTGATTCCCCAATGGCGTGCCATACATGTACTATGTTATCATTGAAAAATAAGCATGGCTGTCATTGATACATGTAGGCCTACATTATAGAACACTTAACCCTTAGCATGTACGGGAACTGGGTGGCCTCTGTTTTAAGTCTATATAGGAATTACAGAAATCAGTTATTCAGCAGTCAGCAGGGTAATATACAGTACTGGTAACTCATGAAAATGTTTGTAATTTTTTGCAAAGAAAATGTAGAGATTTGTTTGTTTGTTTGTTTGTTTGTTTGTTTGTTATTACATGGTCATAAACCCAAGACAGTTATACCTTGTTGAAAAGGTCGGAATGTGTCCTGCAAGAAATTGTGAATGTGGATAGTGAGCATACAGTGTATGTTATCATTGAAATATAAGCACAAAAAAAAAAAATACATAGTACATGTATAAGGGGAACATGACTGACTGTGAATGTGTGTAGGTCTTCTCTTGAAACTTCATCATTTTTTTATGCAGTTAACAATTGTTATTTCGGTCGACCCTCATCAATCATTGTCGACAAAATCTGGCATCACCATGGTCTGATAGGACTAGTGCTAACTTCTAAGAACTGATGAAGGAAGGAGGGGGGGGGGAGGGAGGTGGGGAGAGATCTTTGAACATGACAAGATATGGTGAGGAAGGTTGGGAGGTGGACAGATAGATGGGAACTTTGATGTTTGAGAGGATATTACTTTACATTGGCTATTGCAACTGTAGTTGGAATCATACATTTTATGCATTTACAGGGAAAAAAATACACGAGGGCTCGGGGCGAATTCGCCCCCGAAACGCCAGAAAGAGCCCTGGAAAACTAAAAAAGAGCCCCTGAAATTCTCATAGGTCCACTGTAAACTGTAATACAATGCAGAAAATGTGGGCGGGTGGGCTCAGAAATAGCCCCGGAAAAAAAAAAAATTAATTTTTCCCTGATGCATTATATGGCACATTTGTAAAATTTGAATTGTATTCTAAGAGAAACATATTCTGAATGCTTATGGAATTGATTGGAGCAGCAAAATATAGGAAATGTACTATTAATGGCAACTTACTAAAATCATATTCACTTCAAACACTTAGTTCGGGACCATAATTTGCCAAATTAGCTTTCTTTCCTTATTGAATGTTTGTAGGCCTACATTTAGCCTTCATCTTTTCAAATTCTCTGAAGTAGCGAACCCCAAAAATATTGGAAGCAGGTGAAACTGTATCACACCATTCCCATCAAATCAAACTCTGACAGTAATATGTTATTTGCTATGCACTAGTTTATTTACGGCTAGCTTTTGAGGATCAAAGGTCAACCCTGGCAGCTATTTCACTCAGTCTCCTGAGACAAGATGCCATAGCTGTCTAGTCTGCTAAACAGACCTGCTCTGAAAAATGAAGATTCATACAGCTAGTCTATCAAAGAGACATCATACATAATCCTTGAGGAGTCATCACATTAATTCCAACAGAATCTCTACACTCCTAGACCTGTAGCTACATGTAACATGGTCATCCTTAGGTGTATCTGGATTTTGTAACCTGACTGATGCCTCTTGTCTCATCATCAACTGTCTATTATTTTACATTTTGAGAGTAAGCAAAGTGTGACAAGTTCCTCTGGTGATCCCCCCCCCCCAAGCTTTGCATAAGATTTATTATACAAGTATTCATGCTACACAGTGAGCATATTATCTGACCTCATATTATGATTATCACACCTTATGTCTTTTCAGGACAAAGTAACTTCTTTCCCCTAATTTGTATTTATTTTGTCTTTAAAGGAGAACGCAACCCAGGCATCAGTGTGCTCTTAGTGAATAAAGATTATCAAGAAGAGTAAACAGTGAAAGTTTGAGCAAAACTGGACAATCTGTTCAAGAGTTACGAATTTTGAAAGTTTCAGTAAATCCCTATTGTGGGGATCCTTGAGTTGGCAACTTTGCCAGCATCTGTTATGTCATCGTGGACAACTCTCAATTCATTTTGTATATAATTTGAAAAAAAAAATTGATTTATTTGAAATCTTGGGCCAGGAAATCAACCTAATTCTTCCCAGAATGCTTGCAGAATTGATAGAGCCATGTCGTACTCAAAAAATAATTCAAACAAATTTTTATTTTTTCTTGAAAATAAAGAAAATGTTTAATTCTGTGTACATAATGAATGGAGAGTTGTCCACCGTGACATCACAGATGCTGGCAAAGTTGCCAATTCAAGGATTGCCATAGTAAGGATTTATTTTTTTAAAATGTTCATAACTCTTGAACAGATTTTCTGATTTTCTTCAAACTTTCACTGTTTACTCTTTATGTTCTTTTTCATTCTCTGGAAGCACACTGATGTCTGGGTTTTATTCTCCTTCAAAGGAGAATGAAACCCAGGCTCAGTGTGTTTTTAGTGAAGATAAAAAGAAAGAGTAAACAGTGAAAGTTTGAGCAAAATCTGACAATCTGTTCAAGAGTTATGAATTTTGAAAATTTAAGTAAGTCCCTAAATATGAAAATCCACCATCTGTGATGTCATTGTGGACAACTCTCCATTCATTTTTTGCATAATTTTTTTTTAAATTGACTTGTATAACCTTTTAAGTCAGGAATCAACATAATTCCTCCCAAAATACTTGTAGAATTGATGTAGCCATGATATACTCAAAGAGTAAATCACAAGAATTTCAATTTTTCTTCAAAATGAAGAAAATGTTAAATTCTGTGTACAAAATGAATTGAGAGATGTCCACAATGACATCACAGATGCCTGTAGAGTTGCCAATTTAAGGATCTCCATAATAATGATTTACTTACATTGTAGACTTTCGAAATTAACAACTTTTGAACAGATTGAACAGGTTTTCCAATATTTTTTTTTCAGTAGAGTAGAATAGTGTGTTTTCACTGCTTTATACTTTAAACACCATATAGGCCCTAAAGTATTTTTTGAAAAAGTAATGCTTAAATTCTTATATTAAGTGTATGGGTACTGTATTAATGGTTTCTTTTCAATAGAGCACATAATAATTTGGACTTTGGAAATCTGGGATCATGATTTTCCAATATTTCTGTCCAAGTTCAGTGAGACAAGAGTTTTTTTTTTTTTTTTTAAATAAGGAGTAGTGTGAGAAAATTTTTTTTTTCTTCATGATTTACATATAGTGTAATATTTCCCTTGTAATATGAATTACATGTAATCCTTTTTTAGATATTGTATATATTGATTTTGTTTGCCATGCATATATTTATATATTTGATATATGCTTTTTAACGCAGATGATTAAATGAAAATAATGAAGTGAAATGGGAAAAAAAATCTTTATGCCTTCTTCCAGTGAGGTTGATCTAACAAACATATAAAAGCAGAAAATACACAAAGAAAACTTGTGATTGACACTTATTGGTTTTGAGAAGTAATGAATACCTTGGCAAGAGAATTCCAATGATGGATTTTTGTAATTGGCCTGAAGGTTTACGGTATATTGGACCTGACTTTTCTATTTCAGCTTAAACCACCATAGACCATGGCTTTCCTATGAACTTACCCCCTGCAAGGGAGACATATTGTGGCCTCATCCCCAGACCCTGTGTAACAAAAAGTGTTTCATTTGTTTCCTTCTTTGTATATTTGATAATAGCTTGGTAGATTTTCAAATCATTAGTTAGTTCTTGTGTGTTGAAGGCTACATACTCTATAAAGGCTATATTCATTTAGTTCTCTTTTTCAGTTTATCTCTTTGTATGTCATCATATCTGCTGCCATCTATGGTTTTAAAATTGGTAGGATGTTCAACTTATTTGCTTTCCCTTTTTTTCCAAACAAAGGAAGAAGTGGATTTTAAGTGCACCAATAACCAAAAGATATTTTTGCTTTGTATGTTAGGGATTCCATTCTATATAGACTTTAAAGTTGCTTAAAAAGAAAGAATTTCAAATAGTCTTGAAGGTCCTATTTTTAAATTGATATACATAAAGACGACGAATGAGTAGATCAGTTGACATATATGCGTATGTGCATTCATGAATTAGAGCATTTGCAGATTCAAATTGCCCTTTAATTCTGCAGGGTTTGGTCATACAGTGTATGTTATACTTCTTTTATTTTCTTCAAACTCCTTACCTGTTAACCCCTAGAATGGCAGGTAAAGTCCTTTTTAAGGGTTATTTCATAGGTAGGCATGAGCATCAATCCATTTTATAATTTGGGGGACACTGTCCAAAAATTTGCTGACAAGCAGAATAAAAAAAAATGGTCCTCAGCTGATCATTATAATTTTTTTTTTTTTTTTTGGGGGGGGGAACCATATTGGTTTTCAGGTGTCTTTTTTCCAAAAAATTGTCGGGGGGCCATAGCTTGTTGTGTCCCCCAGTGACCCAATCCCTACCACCCGAAAAAATTGTGTGTAAAGTCTGTGGTGTAAATTGGTAGACTGTGTATTGCCCCCCCCCCCCCCCCCCCTTAGCAACAATTAATTGTCTTCAAATTTTGCTACCATTTTCTGGATGGTTAAATGCAGGGCATGTCTAAGCCAGATTTGAAAATAAATCTAGTGCACTGTTTTAGATGCCATTTTGTACATGTATCTCACTATGGCAGGCCGTTCGGGGGTTCCAATAGCGTAGGTTGGTTGGATTTATTTCCGTAATATAAAAAGGCATAAAATACAAACATACATGTATAAAACAAACAAATGAATATAAGCAAAGTTGTAAATCAAGCCAGGTAAATCAGAGTTCAAAATAAAATACGGCTGGAAAGCTCTATTCAGAGGCATTATTAAAAATGCCTCTGTTCTTCCTAGAGGTCCGAACTTCCTAGAGGTCTAGAGGTCCAGAGATCCAGAGGTCTAGAGGTCCAGAGGTCTAGAGGTCCAGAGGTCCAGTGTATGGAGAGCTGTAAGTGCACATCAAGGTCTAGGGTGTTTGGCCACCTGTGTTGTACATCTTTGAATGCTTAGGATCTTTTTGTCGTTTATCTCCTCTAGGAAGACAGGCTTCACTGCATGCATAATTGCATTTCTAGTCATTGAATTGATTTTTCTGTATTTTGGGATTGCATGCTCAGTTTTATGAGGTCTTTGTGGCCAGCAATTCAGTCATAAGGATTAACCTCACAATGGTCAATCCCAATCCACTTTTCCTGGTCTTTCTCCCCAAATCTGTGATAAATTGAAAGACATGCAGCTTGTAAACATTCCAAGCATGGCTTCTGGTTTATATCACAGGACACTCCTAGAAATTCAAATCTGGTTGAAATAGTGTGTTTTCATTATCCCAGTCTGATTAAATTCTGTGTTTTCATTATGATTATCCCAATCTGGTAGTGTTTTCATTATCCCAGTCCAAGATGAACAATATTCCAAGTATCATTATTTTATGGAGAACAGTCTATTAATCAGTTTGTTGTTATTTTTTAATGATAAATTGATAGTTTAAAAATGCTTTCTGAAGAAAAAAAGCACCCTTGAATAGGTAATTTAATGTAATATATATATATGTATATAATTATGCATATAATGTAATTTAGTGTAGTTTAATTGAATTGGATGTAAAGTTTTATTTGATTAGTAATTAAATGTGAAATCTATCTTATTACATGTAGTCAGTTTTATTATTATTATTATTATTTTATAAAGTGCATGGAGATAGAAACCAACTATTCATTTCATATTCATGACTTAGTGGCTTACTGTCCATATTTGGACTGTCTTTGTCAATATATTTTGTGAAATCATTTTTAATGCCTATTATGTAGTTGTAATGACTTTGAGATAAATAAAGGATTGAATTTATGAATTTCTGTTTTGTTTACATGCATTACAAAAGGGAAAAATATAACAAACAGAAGGATGAACAGATAATTGCTAAAGATATAAAAAATACCAATAACATAAGAATGATTAGAAAAACAGTTTTAAAACTAGTTGAATTTGATTATCACTGTAAAAGTATTGTTGTTATAAATATAATGATATTATTGTTTTTATCATCATTATTATAATTTATAATTATTATTAGTATTATTGTTGTTGTTGTTGCTGTTGTTGTGCTTTAGCTCCATTATTATTATCATTATCATCATTATTGTATGATATCCATAGATAATGGGAACACTCCCATTCTCTGTGATGTATTCTACAGAGGCCAAAGAGTATTACTGAACAATAATTTATTGTAACTAAAGACCTCATTTTTGACTCTTCAGATTCAGGGCTGCTTGTGCAATGTAGCTAAAAAGTCAAGGAAACCTTGTTTTGCTCCATGCATGGCCTCCACTCTTCTGTAACAAATTGGTGATTTGTAAGATTGCCCAAAAGGAATACATGTAGATAACATCGGGTTACCTCTAAATTAGTTGTACAGAAAGCGCTTTCACACCTATCCGATCAGGAAAAATACCCGTAAATTACAAGAACTTGTTAAGGCCCCAAAATACCCGATAATTGTTCTGCGCTTTCACACCTACCCAAAGCCATACCTCTTCGGGGTAAGTTCTCGTAGTTACGAGCATGCGCAGAACGATTTATTTTGCAGACGAGGCCCGCGCTTTTAAATTCGCTCAGCTAGCTCAGCTCTTGCTATGATAGCGCTAGCTGTATAGTTAGCTCAATGCGATCATACGTCTCTACATATTGATGTACACTTGCAGTCTGATAATCTCTCTTTAGAACTTTCAGTTTTTTTTTGTTTTTGTTTTCGAGAGGTATCCTCTCAAATCCGAGGCTGGCAAGTCTTGCAGCCAGCATATCGTAGTCCTATTTCTTTGGCTGAAGGAGGCCACTGCCGTGTACACCTCCTCCTCCCTCTACATCGCTATCAGCGATGATCATATGATGACATACTACCGTTATATCAGAATAAATCATAAATAAAAAACACGAAAGGGGAACAAAACTTTACAAAAACAACGACGTAGCTAGAAATAGACAATACAAATCTCAAATCCAGAATGTGCGGGTACACAAACGATAACGACGTCCAATACGTACACACAATACAGTACACGGTTCGTGCGCCAGTGCTTGATGGAATAGAAGTTCTCGTAATTTACTTTCACATTACAAAAATCTCCGTGACCTTGGAGAAAGTACTCGTAATTTTGAGAAAGAACCTATTAATTTACGGGTATTTTCTTACGGGGATATTACGCGTAATTTGGTTTCACACTGGCAAAATACCAGGTATTTTTCCTGATCGGGTAGGTGTGAAAGCGCCTAGAGATGTGAGCAAAAATATGTGGGGTATGGGTCGATTTCCAGTTCAGTTATATTTATTTTCTAAATTCTTTATTCCACTAAGTAATGGGTAGGCCTACAATTAGTCCATGGATACAAAAAACAAACAAACAAACAAACAAAAAAGGATGCGAGTATCATCTTTTATAAAGAGAGTTACATGTATTCCTCATAAACACAGCTTAATAAAAACTTTAAGCATTGGAGAAAGAGGGGCTATTTTCAATTCAGAATCTGAAAGTTTTGTTCTTGAGAAAAATGCCAAATTGTTATGGTCATAATTATCGTATGAATTTGTAATTCATTACACATGCCTTGAGCACTCTGCAGAGTGGATTTGGCACGATATAAGTTTTATATGTTATTATTATTATTTGATTGAGTTTATTGAGTTTAATTCCACAGAATATACATTGTAGCATTAGAGTCATAGTTATATCACAAGTTACAAAAATTTGAAATTTTCAGTAGTTTATTATCAACTTCTGTAAAGGAGATGGGATTCAGTTTCTTAATAAAGCATAATAAAGTGTACCAATTGCCAATAGACAGGGCATTTTCAGAATCAGCAGCCATTTGATTCTGTGAATGCCCCAATTGTGTGGTCTTATGTTATAGTTTATTTCCTTCAAACTCTTTAACCATTAAGGCTTAAGCGCTAGAATCCCAGAAAATGTTCTTAGGGGTCATTTCACACATATGGTACAAGCTGTAAACAAATTATTTTTTCAGGTGATCGGTATCCTTTGATAAGCATTTTAGTGCTGTTAAATGTTTGACTTATAGATTACAGTAATTTTGTTGATATTAAACTTTACCAGAAGAGATAGGACTTAATGATAATTTACCACAAAGATTGAAAAAGCAAAAACTTAATAGAAAATACCAATTATGATGTCTTAGGAATGTTAGTAAAGTGTGAATAGGGTTTCTTTCCTGAGCATAAAATTGTGAACAATTTGAAGACTTTGTATGCTGTTGCTACCAGCCCTCGGCCTGTTTACTAAAAGTCTTTCTGCTTTGTAAGTATATCATTGTACAAGCTCAAACACTTACTACCAATCAATTAATTCTGTTACAATATGAAGCCATTGTGAAGTCTATAAGTGGCAATCCTCTCCATAAAGCTTATTGTAAGCAGGTTCTGTGCCATTCATGACCCTTGAGGCTGTTTGCTCAACTACTTCAGTCCCATCTATAAGCTTCTGCGGTGGAGCTTGTACCATTGTTAGAATACCCCTATTACATGTATATGCCTCCACTTGGCTTAGCATTTTACTTTCAAAGGAAAAATTCTGACTTTGATTTTTGTTTTCTCCTGTCCTTGGGCCCATGATGTAACTTACAAAGTGCAGAGTATGAGCTAATAGAAAGTAATGGAAGATAGGATCATGGCCATATGCAGATGCCCCCCCCCCCCAAGAAAATTTTTCAGGACTTAGAGTCTACATTTTGTTACTGAAAATTTTCCAAAATTCCACGCAAAGTGTGACCTGATCCTTCAATTTTAATTTTAAAAGCAGCCTCGTGACCAGCTCGGTCGCTTCGCTCCCTCGCGTGTTTCTTCAAACATTTTACGTATTCTTGCCCCCCCCTACAGAAAAAACTTCTGTGTACAGCCCTGAATGGGATGTATTGAAAAATGAAATTTAACCTGCACGTGGGCTAGGCTTAGCCTTAAACCTGTTTATTGTCGAGCCGTCAAGGTGGAGTGAGACTATGGGATCCTTAGCAGCGTCCGTTCGTCATCCGTCCATGACGCTTATGAAACTTGGATTACTTGGCGACCATTTGCCTGTTTGTAACCAAACTTGGATGGTAGATGCCTTACAGGTACCTCAGTGTTATTTGGGGTCAAAGGTCACATATGTAGATCAAAAGTCAAATAAGGGCAAATGTTAAAATGTACCTGCAAGTTTTTACTGGGTTAGTAACTTTTGAACCACTAGCCTCCCCGTTTGTTACCAAAATTGGATGGTAGATGCCTTACAAGGACATCTATGTTATTTTGGGGTCAAAGGTCACACATGTGGGTCAAAGGTCAAATGAGGTCCAATGCTAAAATTTACCTCAAGTTTCTCCTGGGGTTGGTAACTTTCGAACCATAAGCCCATTTGTGACATAACTTGGATGGTAGATTGCCTTATTACTGGGACCTCAAATGTTATTTTGGGGTCAAAGGTCATGTGTACGTAGTTCAAAGGTCATATGAGCTCAAACAATACAATTTCTGCAAGAACGATTGCACACGAGCATGGCGAGACTCATTATGGCTATAGAGTATTAGTAATGGCAGCATGGAGCACCCTCAAAAGGCATACCTTTTTACACTATCAATTCTCTCTGTTAAAAAGGTTAAAATATAAGACCTACTCTAAACCACCCAAAGAAAAGAGAAGTTAGAGAACACCATCAATTAAATTTATTGTAAAAAGGGGAAAAAACTTTTCTTTGTGCTTTGTCAGATGTTAGTAGTTTGATGGGGAATCAATTTTGGAGTAATTATAGATGGGCAACACTGGCTTGTTAACTAATGACAAATACCTACACTTCATCTGTGTATGCACCCCCCCCCCCCTACGTGTACATAGTCCCCAAAGTCTAAATACAGATTACAGACTTGCTCTTCACATGTCTTATTTGGTTCAACCAAGGAGTTGGTTCAACACTCAATAGGACTGTTTTGTTCAATGTCCTAAAGTGAAAGTGTTTATACATCACCTGCTTAGCAAGAGATGAAATATAATTTCCTAGACTCAGTGAGACTGTGAGAGGTAAAAAAACATGCTGTTCCTTTCAAATGGAAAGTAAACCTGGTAATTGGTTCCATCAGATGTAGAAAATAAATGATCAAAGCGGTGTCTCCACATGAGAAAGGCGTTATCCAATGAAAACAGAGGTGTCCAATTGGTAGGAAGTCTAGGATTAATCACATCAATCATGGTTGCCATCAGGTTTACTCTCTCAATTCAGCAAAGCGTCAGCATGACCCCCTCCCCCTATTATTTATCATACATTGTGTAGTAAATGATTGAGTGTTCATGATGATCATGAGCCCCCACCCCTTCCCAATCCTCACTCTCCCATTCCTCTCCTCTCTCTTTCTCTTCCTCTCTCTGTTTCTCTCTCTCTCTCTCTCTGACTTTCTGATACTGAAAACATAACCTTTTTGTGCCCTTCTTGTTAAAGATATTGAAAGGATTTGGAAGCTATTGTATGCTTGATTATTCCTTATATTTGCAATTTTGCAAGCATTTGTCTATTCTTTCATTACTGATAAATTCTGATCAGTTAGCCCCATCCTAATGTAAGCTGTCCTATTCCAATGAACAATCCCATAAGAACTCACTGTCACCTTCTTGCTATGCAAACAATGCAACAAAGACACTCTCTGTGCTTGACTTTTCACCTTCATTTTCATTTTGATCCCTCCTTTTCCCCCTTTCTATCACATATTCTGTTGAAAAGACAGCTTTCTTCATTTTTCCTTCTTTCAAGCTCCTCCCTAATTTCTGTCTCCAAACACCTGTTTCTTGTTGTCAATCCACTGTAACCCTGCCTTGTGGATCCCAAGCCTATCCAGGGAGAGCTGCTCAAAATGGACCAAGATTGTGAAAGCAATGAACTCACCTGTTGGTATAATGTAGAAAAGCAAGAAATAAAAGCATGCTACACTACTTTTTAGAAATTTTCAACTTACAATGTAATACAATACAGTGAATTCATTAAAACAAAACAAGTCGATAAATGACCTCATAACTAGAGCATCAGATTTGCTACTTCCAATGAAGACTAGTCATCCACTTGGCATATTTTGTTTCCATAGAAACACATCCTTGTTTAACCCTGGTTGACCCTGTTAGCAGGTCATTTGACCTCAGTGTCCCCCTGGGTACACTGTTGAATATGGTAATGAGATGGTGAATAGTTTAGGGACTTGTCATAATCCTACTCTCTACCACTTTCTTTGTGGATTCTGTGTGACTTTTGAAAAATTCAAATACTTTAGAAAAGAGGTCTTGCAGTCTATTAAAACAGAATATTGATGTTTTCTTTGAGGAAAGTGTGTTACTTTACTGATTGCTTTGAACATTGTTTATTTTTGGGTGATATACATGTAGCTTTTTAGTTAGAGGGTGATTAAAATTTGGATTTCATGTCGATCTTCGGTTATGTACAGGCCAAGGGTTAGATTCAGGGTAAGATACAGTGCTTAGTCCTGACCCTTGGTGAAAGTTAGAAATTCAGAATGTTGTAAATTAACTTTTGGCGAATGGTCAGCTGAACATGTGGCTAAGAAGCAGAAAGAGTTGTCAGAATTTGTTTTTTTCATAGAATTATTGTGCATGAATGTAACAAAACTAAAAGAAAATTTTTTATCTTACAGGTTGATACCAATGTTATCCAGGGAGAGATGGCTAGTCACTTGTCAGCAACAAGACAGGAGATGGATCATATACAAACCAAGAGGGAAAGAGACTCTCCACCAGGTATCAAATTCTGCATTAAACTTTTGGTATTGCTGTTCGGAGCCAGAAGGCATTAACTCATGATTTGATATACATGTATACTGAAGGCCCTTCTGGCTCCGAACAGACCATATAGGCCTATAGATAAGGTGAAATAAAAAGGATATTTTGGCATTTGCAAGCAAACACCAAATTGAAATTCCAAAATAACAAATCTTTAAACCAGGAGAAGGGATATGTAGCCTACATCCAGCCAGTATGTAGCCCTGAAATAAGGGGGATCAAGAACTTTTCTCATTATTTCTCATTTGACTTGGGTTTTGGGATTTTTGATCTACATGTAAGCATTTCCTCAATACAAAAAACACTATTCGACAGCTATCCAAAGCTTTTAAAAAATTGTGTTTCATTTGGGAATCTGTTGCCCAAAGTTCATGTAGTGAGACCAACGAATGGTTAAGTCATATAAACTTGAAGAAATTACATCTCTTGTGCAAGTTGCCCTGCATGAGAAATAATGCTGTTCTCTATGGCTTTTACTAAACACTCGGGTCGCAACGCGCTGGAAAACACTCGGGTCGTGGCATGCTGGCTATGGGGCACCAAGTGTTAATTAAGTTATTTTTCCAAAACTACGCAGTTTCGGTGTCAAAAGTGCACTAAAAACACTATTTCTTTATAGAATTCATGAACAGTGAACCATTTCGTCACAAAATGAAATGCAACAGACGATTTTGCAACAAAAATTTCCTACCAGTATGAATAAACAGAAAGGATTTATATATCTCTCAATTAAGCCACTAGTATTCAATTTGCCTGGGTCGTTGACTTTGTTTCGTTACAAACATTGAACTTTGTGCATAGCAGACGGCAGATGGATCCATTTGCCAGAGTATGTTTGCGGGCGTGGCTATATTTTAGCGATTTACTGCAGGGGCGGATCCAGGAGTTAGTGAAAGAGGGGGCACACTAAATTTTGACAAGCAAAAAAAAAAATAAATAACAAAAACAATACTCACTTCGAAAGGGGGCACTCTTGAAAAAAGAGGGGGCACAAGGCATACATGTACTTGGTACTTGGCTCAAAGGGGGGGGGGGGGCACGTGCCCCCTGTGCACCCCCCCCCCAATCCGCACCTGGTTTACTGTACACTGACTAGTTTTGGACCGAATAACCTAGTTAACATTTGGCGCATCATACCAAGCGGGCCGCGACCTGAGTGTTTTCCAGCACGCCGCGACCTGAGTGTTTAGTAAAAGCCTTCTCTATTACCCTGTGGTGTACATAGGCCCTATAGGACATTCACTTTCTTGGTACATATATTACATAGTGGTATAAGGGCTAAGCTGAGATTTGCTTTTATTTGAAAAGAAATGGTTGTTTAACTTGTTTTCACATTTTAAAAGACATGTGTACCTCTAGGCTTATAGGTAACAAAAGTTTTGCTATATGGATCCAATGTAATGTAATTCCTGTATAGTACAATGTATTTGACTGTAGATCTGGTTAAAGGCATTGGCTAACTTTGTGAGCAGCTGATTTAAAAAATTCTCAAACTAAGATGAAACATGTGTATGAGTACTTGTATTTATACTCAAAAACCCTGAAACCAACCATAATTTGGAAGGAAAAGCTGTAAATTAGACGCAAACCGCGATTTTATTAGCTTTTGTCTCGAGAGACACTGAACTAAGAGGACCGTTTGGACGAATTCAAAAATACCGTTACTTGCCTTCCGCCGCGTGATACGTCAATACACACAGTGCGGTCCGTTGAGTCATGTGCGCATGCGCACTCCTTACGTTGGGTCTATGCAACCGACCCTCGTATATTTTTCAAACATTGGTTCACATTTCTAATATTTAAAAATACTTCCCGTGGATATTATGCTATGAAACTTTCACACTGGTATTTTTACACTATAACCCTAATGTTTATCCCATTTTTAAGTAATGCCTTTAACAGAAAAGAAATTTCAGCTAATTCATCATAGGTCTGCATGTCTACAGAGTATGGAGAAACCTTTATATAATCACAGCCTTGAGATATCTGTCCTTAAGAATCACTGGTATAATGATCTATTTATCTATTCTGAAATTATTTCAAAAATTTGTTCATCTTTCTTCCCTTTTTATTACAGGGTTGAAGTTTTTCATGTGACTGAAAATTCAATCTAACTAGTTGTAGTAATGGAAAGAACTTATAATAATCTTGTGAGATATTTAAATTGAATAAGTTTGGTGTCCATGAACTTTTTCACCTTATTATCTTGAACATGCTTTCATCATGGAAACGTAAATGAAAAATTTGAAACATTTTTCAGTTTATTGTACAAAAGGTCATATCAGCTCTTATGTGAAACACAAATAAGCACTGACTGTAATGATTTCCAGACATGAAATCCTAAACGCTAACAGGTCAATTTATGAGCAAAGGAAGGTTGACCTCAGCTGTCTTGACCTTTGGTGTGACCTCGTGGCTATGGAGTGGGATGAAGATCCCTCCAGGGGTCATGAAAGTAACACCCCTATGCAGGGTTATGGCAGATCCCCTACAGTTGTGTGTGCAGACTCAGGAAGAAAGCATGTTTTCAGTGTGGAAATCAGTGTGGTAGAGGTATTCTGAAAGAGAGTGAGTTAAGTATTTACAGGTGAAGCATCATCACCCATCCACCAAGTATTGAAGGCTGCAAATAAACATTTGCCCTTTGAGTTTAGTTCTACTGAAATGTCTCAAACTAGAGTAGAGAAAGCACAGCTCTTATTAGATGAGATAATACTTTTAGAACAGGGTCAGGTTTTTATTTTTTTATATAAAATTTCATATTCCTGTCTCACTTATGGCCTGTAACTTAGCACTCTTCTCAAATAAAGATCCAAATTTGCTGACAGAGTTTCCTACCAATTTTCATTAGGCCTGAGTTGAGTTGGTCAGTCCACCAGTGACCGACTGCTGATGCCGGGCACCGGTTTGATTCTGTACAGACCGGAGGACCGATAAAATAAAGAAATACATAAGAAAATGACGGTGTCAAAATACTATGAATTTAACCAAATTAGGCACTAAAATTCTTTATTTCTATTAAAAGTTTCTCACAATATTAAATTTCAAACCGTAAAGCAATGAAAACTGTTGAAGAACTATGGAAGTAAGATTAGCATGCAGGATTTCTTCCTTTTCTTGCTTGAATTTATTGGCGTGTAAGATATCTTAAACACGATCAATATCACTGACCTGATCGATACGCTTATTTGCCCCCCAAGATCCAAGATGATATAGTGCCATCTTGGGGCGAATAAGCGTATCGACCGTGTTTACTTGTAAATGAATATGGCGGCCTACATGACTAAACGATATCGTAGATGCCAATAAATTCAACCAAGAAAATGAAGAAATCCTGCACGCTAATCTTTCTTCCATAGTTCCATTTCATTGATTTGAGGTTTTAAATTTAATATTGTGTGAAAGTTTTTAATGGAAATAAAAAAATTTATTGCCTGATTTGGTTAAATTTCAAAGTATTTTGACACTGATTTTCTTATGTATTTCATCGGTCCACTGATCTCCAACCAGAAAAACACCAAGATGACTCAGCCATAATTTTCATTCAGTAGGTATATGGAGAAAAAAAATCTAGTTTTGGACTTTTGAAAAAAAAATCCATAAAAACATATAGACTTTTAAAATCCCAAATCTGCGTGCAGAATTTTTTTTGATAAGGGGTTTCAGAACCAACCCTACCCCACGGTGATGGGTCTGTTTGCTGAGTCTAGCTTATTTGGTTCTTTATCCTACATATACATGTAAGTGAATAGGAGATCATTATGATCTAAACCTATACAGTTTACATATTCTTGCTGAACATATAACCAAAGGAATGTTGATTGGAAGTTACTCTAAACAATATTTCGTGGTGTGGAAATTTTTGCACATTTTGCGCGACACAACACTTGCACAAAAATAAAACCATGCAAAATAGTTTGTTTGTTTTGCACGTGAATAAATACAGTTATTCTAACTGTCCTCGAAAATTTAAAATGCACAATTGTGTTTAACTCGGCTGAGCTTGAAAAATTAATCGTGAGAAAATTTCAACTTTTGCAGTACACTTTACCTGTCTTTAATGACACAGGAAGAACTGGAACAGTCCCAATATTATTAACCCACTCATTCCTTCTTTGTTTTATGATAATATTTCACAGGCAAACAAAACAATTTGCAAAGGATGCAAATGTCTAAAAAATGGTAAAGCCCAGCATTCGAATTTTATACTCCAAAAGTTCACCAAGCATATGAGGGGGTTCAGAAGTATCATCAGTTGTTCTCAGGATGCTGGAAATGTTCACAAGAAATTTCACTTTTTTAGAAATTACTGCCAAATTGCAAATGCTTCCAAACCCCTGTGCATGTTTAGTGGAGCATAAAATGCAAAATGTTGGACTGTGCCATCTTTTTGACATTTGTATCCTTCACAAATTGTTCGCATGTCTATGAATATTTTTGTTCTTACATTTGTCACTTTTTGGTGACCGATGTGTTGGCTCAGTAGGTAGAGCGTCTGTCTCACAATCGGGAGGTCATGGGTTCAAACCCCGGCCGCGTCATACCAAAAGACGTTAAAAGAATGGAGTTGCTGCTACCTTCTGTGGCGTTCAAGAATTGAAAGGGATAGAGCAACGTCGATCTGGCGCTGCTCAGTGGCTGCCGGGCCCAAGATCAATTGGGCAAAAAGAATTTCCTTTCGGACAATAAAATTTGGAGATTGGAGATTGGAGATGGAGATTTAAGAACACTATATTAAAGGAAAAGGAAACCCTTGAAACAAGTCATTATCAATGGAAAGAGAAAATAGAACCAATTTCTAAAAAGTTAAATAAAAATTGGTTACAAATTGATCCGCAAATTGGCAGTACATGTATTGTATCAAAATGGCAGATTTTGTAGACAACTCTCCATATGTTTTGTAAACGAAATTTCAGATTTTCTCCGTTATCTCTAAAGGTGCAGCTTGTCTCTTTCTTATACTCTTAGCTCGAGATACATGTATATGATGGGAAAATGTATTTGACACAACATATGTTTAGTTTACCAAGAGACAAGCTGCATCGTAAGAGATAATGGAGAAAATCTAAAATCTTGTCTACAAAACATAAAGAGAGTAGTCCACAAAAACCTGCTGTTTTGAAGTACATGTAATAGTGCCAATTTGAGGAATGCCATAGCAAGTAAATGATGACTTATCAAATTTTCATAACTTTCTTATTTCGTAAGCGATTTTGATTTCACTCTTTTTTAAAAAAAATTGCTTTCTCTATTCCCTCTTTTCATTGAAATTGACTTGTCCCTAGGGTTTCCTTTTCCTTTAAGAATTGATGCATAATTGAAATTTGATTATCATGTCCTTCTTATTTACCTGCAGTGAATATTTTGGCAAAAACTTGTACAAGGCTACATAATACATTGTAGATCTGGGAAGCTCACAAAAGTCTGAACAATTAGTCTGGACTTAGTCCTGACTTAGCACACTTCATACCCCTAATATGAAAAGGTTGCCTGTAAGTCAACGAGTGAGTTGAGATGAGGGCATAGGCCTAAATGTAACATTACAGTCTACATTTGGGTTCTTCAGAAGTGAATTTAGTGAATGCAGCATCTTAATTTTGCATGTACATTTTACGATGTATCTTGCCACTAAGTAGCTAAAAGCAAAGAAATCAGACAAATACTGGTATAGTTTTTGAGGGCCTACTAAAACTGTACATAACCTTTAAAACTTTCATTTAATGTGAACTATCCCTTATTGACATGAAAAAGGGATATGTATTTTGAAATTTTACCCTAGTGTGAAATGTCCTGAGTTTTGAGAAGAAAGGTGATGAGTAAGCTGGAGTAGAAACTGTTGTTTATGTATTGCATGGTCGAATGCATGCTAGAGAGGTAATGTGTATTGGGATGGGATCCAGCTAGCTGCCCAATCTCTATTGGTGGTCCTGTTTGGAGTTCATCCTAGTAAGCTGAGCTGGGCTGTACACACTACTTCAACTCACCTCACTCACTCACTCACTTGCCTACCCTGGCTGTCTGCACTCTTGTTATACTGGTAGATTTCACAGAGGTAATTGTTCTACTTTCATTACGAATGCAGTTTGGGTCATGAGAGTATTTCCATTTTGTTGGAAGATATCACAATGTTGGAGAAATGGATTTGAAACATTGAAACTCTGCCTGCAGGGAAGAACATATATTCTTATGTGGAGTAGCTGTATAAGTTAGAATGAATACTACACATTGTCAGCTCAGCCATGTTTGAATAAGAAAGAATGTTGGATGCCTGGAAGGAAGATTTCTTGGTAGTTTGTTTGCCATCTCCTTTATACAGTACCTGTGTGCGCCTGCCAGGATTCATCCAGCTGTAATGTATCATCTTAATGGATATGATATCAGTGATTTCTTTTGAGTGCATTGTGCCATGGAATGAAACAGTAAGGTACTGGTGCAGTATACTTCATCTCCTTTCTTAAGAAGAGAGATGGCAGTCACACATGTAGACCATGAAAAGCACTCCTGCAAAGATTTTATGGCTGTGTTTATTTGAAAGTAGGAAAGCTGGATATTGTCATGACCTGATATCTTTGGACCAAACAGATCATAACAACTTGAAGTTGAGCAAGGATGACTATGAAAACCAGATGATTGCTGCCATGGTTACCAAACCTCTGAATGGAATATTATTTTGGATTATACTGCAATCAAGAGCAAAATTCATTTGAGAATTGAGTATATTTGTGAAAGTTTGGAAGAAATACTGGATGAGAAAGTTCCCAATTTGAATAAGGTACATGATGTCACATATTACTGTGGTTTCAGTTTGGGTGGTCTGGGAGGGCAAAGCATTGTGGTGCTACTGTATGCATCATTTTCTTGATCGTAAAGTTCCGTTTTGTGGTTTTCTAATCTGACACATTGCTTTCAGTTTTCAGAATCTTGTATTTTTTGTTTGTTTGTTTTTTGTTTTTTGTTTTTTTGTTTTTTTTGTTTTTTTGAGGGGGCCCTTATCACTGAACTATAGTAATAGGTTGGGCGTCAACTCTTAAATTTTGATACTTCCTAAGAAAAAGTTCATGGGGTAGAGTGGTACAAAAATACAGTCACCTTACTCATCACACTTAAAAACATAATGCACTTTTTCACTTATTCTTACACTGGTATTTCTAGTAACACAGAGTTGAAGATGATCATAATTATAAACAGGATACTTTAACTTTCAAATGTAAAATTCACTTGGGAAGTCATCATTTCCATAACATCATTTTGGATGTTACCTAAAGATTGGAAACAAACTAGAAAATTTAAGACAAGATTTTTGTCATTTTTGCGGTTCACTCCTTTTGAGCATACATGGTTATGCAATGATGCTGAAATTTATAGTGTTTGCTTTGATGTTGGAATTCATCCTGTTATCATGTGAATTGTTCATGACATGAAGCTCTATCAAGCCAATAACTTCAACTTTAGATGAAAGAATGACTTGATATTCTTGATGGGTAAAATGGGTGTATTAGTTGGCTTTTCAGTCTAATTACAATTCTTAGTTTCGATGTTGTCGACAAGTATCTAATGCAGGATGCTAAGTTTTCAGAAGACATTATTGGAAAAGACCAAATCGAAACTAAAGTATAATTGTTTGCATTCAAGCTTCCAGGTTTGAAAATGTTTCCCCATATGTTTTCAAGAAAACTGATATTGAAACCACATTTGAGTTGTTTTCAAAGGGCATCTTCCTGACACCAAATGAAAAAGTAGTCTAGCTTGAGGTACATATGTAATTTTATGTTCTTTACAATCTAATCTCAGAACACTTTCAAATGTTAATATATGAAGACTTGATTTATCATATCCAGCCCTAACCTCCTACATTGATACAAGTGGAATAAATTATTGCTGAAATCTTTCTCATTAAATCTGATTTAGTTTGAAATTTACTGGCTCCCTATCACACAAGCTCCCACCCAAATTTCATTTTAGTCAAGGTGAAATGTCACATTGCAACTTTATTGAACCACAAATTAGTCATAAGGAAACATTGATCCTTCTCTCATATGAGTATTAGTACAAAGATTTCTGTCTCATTACACATTTGTTTATTTAAAAGCCTGCATTATTTTTTGTCTTTAAAGGGGTAAAAAAAAAGAAGAAATGGAGCTGTGAGAATTCTTGTTTTATTCAGAAAAAGTAATGTGAAGAAGGAAAAAGTTGATTTTCACAATTGTCAAAATATGCAAGATGCAAATCCAGTTACTTTTTTTTTTTTTACACTAACAAGCAGCTTCTCTTATACGAACTAGTGTTAAAGAGGATCCATGGTTAGGACTGGTTATTATTAAGCAAGTCATGTCAATGTTTAAACCCAGTTTCCAAACTGATATGTATGGTCTTGACATGAGCAAGGTGTCTCTAATATTGTTGGAGGCATAAATGACAAATGACTACGGATTTGACTAATTTGTTTCGGATGAAGACGTGTGGGCTTTGAATACTGTTGGCTAAAGAAAACATTCTGCCTCACTGTTCCTGTGAGGAGATTAGGCAAAACCACCCATCTTGTATTTAAATACAAGCAGAAATCTTCAGAGTCTAGAAAGTCTTCAATTTGGTCAAAGGAAAGTGGATGTTTTTCTTACATTCTTACACTGTATGCTAGAGACAATCTCTGAGATGGATCCACATAAACATAGCATAGTCAATTTACTTGGTGAGTTTGCATGCTATTTATGCAAATTTTATTAAATGATAAGGCTTTATGTTTTGGGAAAATTAGATGGATAGTCCAAACTGATTTTATTTCTTGGTGGATTAACACTTAAATATTTTATGAAATGCTTTTATATTTACAGGATAAAACTAGAAGGCCTGCATGTAAGCTAATGTTTTAGTACATACGGTGTATGAATTTTGAGAAATTATTTTTTGGAGGGTTCTTTAATCTTTTTATGCATTTGCAAGATGCACACTGAACTATGTTTATTAGTAAATGCTGCTTTGTTGTTTCAAACTTGTCATCATTTATGAACTACATGTATTCTCAATTAGTACATGATTAGATTTGGATGATGCTAACCAGATTTGAAAATCTGTTTATTCATTCAGTTACAGATTTTTTATAGGAAAAGTAATACAGGGTTATTTTTATAATTTTTATGGTTGTAACTTGTAAACATTTTTCTCAAGGAAACTATTTGAAGTTCTTTGGTGGGTATTAATCAGCTAAGCTTGAGGAATAGCCTGCTCTTTAGGGATCTCGGGTATATTTAGCCCAAATTCCAAAATGTGCTATCTAGCTTGAGCTATAACCTGATGTTGATGCAGGTGCATGATGATAGGATCTGTCAACTATTTTGCGAATTAGCGGGCTATTCTGCAATGAAGTCCAAGGCTAGAGTGGCTTACTTTTTTTTAGCAAAACAGCAGGCTAATTCTTTCTTCATCAAGCTAATTCATTGGATCAGAAATAGTTCTTCAGGCTTAAGCTGACGAGGATGCACCTTTTGAGATTGATTTCTCTTTGCTATAGGTTTTTTTTTGGGGGGGTTGTATGTTGATTATTGTTGTTTGGGGTTTTTTTGCTGATAGGGACAAAATAAGTCTTGAACCTATGATGATATATATTTCATACTTCAGATTTACTCGTTGATTTTGACATTTTTGAATGCCAAGACTGAATGAGAGAGTTCAGAGAGAGAAGTAAGAAAAATTTGTAAACTCTTGGATTGTGATTCATAGCTTGTAAGTAAGCCTGAGTCGATTTGGTTCGAAAACCGGTGCTTGATTGTCGCTATCGAGCCCCGGTTCTGTTTTGGCTAAGCCGGCGCATCGATGAATTAAAGAAATGAACAAAAATGACAGTGTTAAAAGACTTTGAAATATACCGGTTTAAAGAGGCTCTGTCCTGGGCTTTCATGGGGAATTTGATACCGTGGGTGCTTACCCAGTAACAGGTGTTGTCCATCACTATGGGTTTTTTTGACCAACAGACCTTATGTAATGCTCCATATATTCCACCCTTTGCCCCATATGGCAAAGTCATTATCTCACTTTCCCTGGCCTAGAATGCCCGAAGCAGGCCGAAGAATGTAAACAAGTAATGGCGGCCTCCAGATACTGAACGACGACGTCGTAGTTGATACGGATAAAAACGCAAGAAATCTTGCAAGTTAATCTTACTTCCATTGTTCCATTTCCTTGATTTAAGGTTTGAAACATAATGAATTAATGCTATTCTAAAGAAATCTAGGTCTTAAACCAGTTAAATTTTAAAAGTCTTTTGACACTGTCATTTTCTTATTTATTTCTTTATTTCATCGATGCGCCAGTGTTCAACTGGAACAAAGCCGTCAAGCCTCGGTTTACAAAAAACTGAAATGACTCAAGCCTACTAGTAAGCTTACTAGGTTAAAGGTTACAGCTCATTACCTGAGCATGTAAAAGCCTCTAAATATAAGGTCCAGTGAAGGCATCCAGTGAATAGAAAAAGTTTTTTAGAAAGTAGCCATGTTGTTGAGCTAACAATGGTTGGGGTGATGAGTTAGGTGGTAAACAAACGTTTCTCTCTACCGTGGTAATCCACTTTTCACTGAATCTTCTGAATAACAGGTGAATAAGAAGATGGTTTGTATTGTTGTCTGAGAGTGCTAGTGATGTAGATACACATCACCACCCCCATATAGTTGCATTGTATAACCTCTAACCATTTTCACTCTTTTTTTGGTTGGGACAATACACAGAAATTGAATCTTGAATTCTCTACGAATATATATTAAGAGGAGAGGATGTGCATAGAGTGGATGCACTAGTCTTTCATTAGCTAGGGGCTTTTAGAAAAGAGACACATAGGAAAGCTTCCTTGCATGTTACAGGTAATGTTTTATTACATTTGTTTTTTTTTCAAGGATTTTTTTTCCCAGAAACTAAGTGTGAAAATGAAGATGCCAATAAAAGATGAGATCAAGGAGATGTAGAATAGATCTTGGAGGAGGAAGAAATTTAAGAAATTGAAGATGTCATAGTCTATCTTACATAAGACTGTTTAAGCAATGTTTTATCTTAAATTGAATTCTAATATCATCTAGGTAGATCACCATTTCAGGAATCAGGATATTGTTTGCTCCTATTTTGAGTTACATGCCATCCTGAATTCAGCTAACCTAACCAAGAGGTATTAGTTTGTAGCTCTGTGTTTATCTTCAATTGTAACTAATTGTTTTCCTTTTATTGAAATGAGAATGTTGTATTAATATGGAACTGGATGTAAATTGATGGTCCAAAATGAGTAGAAAAGGAGAGAGGGACAAGGAGTGAAATGAAATGAAGCTGTATGACATAGAAAACATAATCATGAATTTTCTTTATTGATGATTAGCAAATCCTTGGTTATGGTGTGATTCAATCTGTAACAAGGGGAAGTATGCTTGGATGCAGGGGAAGGAACAGAGAATCATGAGATGCTTAGAAGTTATGATATTGATAATTACATACTTCATTTATTAGTCCCCTTTATTTTCATCCTTAATTTCAAATAACGGATACAATTCTTTTTATGTTTTTGTGCATAATATGTCAGGAAGCAGGGAAGATATTAGAGGTTATTTGGGTTTTTAAATAAACCACATGCCAAAAGTTGTAGTTCAGATTTGAGGACTTTAGAATGATGTTGAAAATTCCTGCGGAGTGGACCACCCAGAAGTAGGCTGTGTGTGTGGTCCTTTCCAATTTCCTCAGTCCCATGTACTGATTCAGAAGAAGTTAAAAGTAAGCAGGCAATCGCAGTGTTGTGAGAAGACAATTTTCCTGTTATACTGACCACAGAATTACAGGTTAGATTATATAGAATAGCAGAGTTAAGCTTCTTGAAATAATAAGCATTGGTGACTGACAACACTTAAGTCTAGATTTTGAAAGATAATATCCACCAAGAAGTGTCAATTTTTGTGTGATGAGTGAAAGCTGAAACATATTTGAAATGTTGAAAAGATGAAAACCAATGTTTTTTGTTGGATTTCTTAGTGCTTTGCTCTGAACTCAGAAGGAGGATACACCTTTAATCATCTTTGTCAAGTTTTCAAGGGGTTGGGTACAATCTGCTAAATGCTTTTTTTTTTTTTTTATTGTTGTTGACTTGATTTCAGACCCCTAAAGATATGATTAAGATATTCTAGTTTGCCCTTATATATCAGTGTGTGATCAAGTAATGTTTCACTTTTAATTTTAGTGTCTACTCTTTGTCACTTCTCATGCATACATTTACTCTCTCATTTTTTACTCATTGACATTTGAAGAAAATTTGTTTATTTATCTTTTTAGATTTTAATTTCAATTTCCTGGGAAATGTGTATCATGTGCATTCATTTCTTTTTTCTATTCTTCATTTTCTTCTTTTCTTTTTCTTCTTCTTTTTCTTCTTCTTCTTCTTCTTCTTCTTCTTCTTCTTCTTCTTCTTCTTCTTCTTCTTCTTCTTCTTCTTCTTCTTCTTCTTCTTCTTCTTCTTCTTCTTCTTCTTCTTCTTCTTCTTCTTCTTCTTCTTCTTCTTCTTCTTCTTCTTCTTCTTCTTCTTCTTCTTCTTCTTCTCCTCCTTGTAATTCATTCTCCATCCTCCTTTTAATTCATCTTCTTTCTTCTTTCTTCTCTCTTTTTTCTTTCTTTCTTTCTTCCCATATTATTCTTATGAGTCCTTCCCAGTTCAGTGAAGTCCCCTTGTCAGTGGTTTTATGTTACTTTTCTTGAGCTCAGTGGCTCCCTAAGTTTTCTTCTCTCTCCCCCCCCCCCCCCCCATTTTTGTAAAAAGTGAGTACTCATTGAAATTAGGCCTATTTTATGCAGAGTACTTCAATCTTTTTGCTGTTCATTTCTTAACTTTTAATTTGTAATGTACCATTTTAGATTACTGAAGGATAGTGTATTTTAT
The DNA here is from genome assembly GCA_029962745.1 of Echinometra lucunter. Classification (NCBI taxonomy): domain Eukaryota; kingdom Metazoa; phylum Echinodermata; class Echinoidea; order Camarodonta; family Echinometridae; genus Echinometra; species Echinometra lucunter. The sequence goes on along the minus strand of CM057151.1, from coordinate 60,979,380 downwards.
TTTCAAAATCTGCTTTAAAATTCAATTTTCTTAGTAGATATACGTTCTAGGATAACTTGTTTAACACAAGGCTAATCTGCCACAATGCTCATTTTACAAATAGAAACTTTTTGGTGGAAAAGAAATTATTTGACTCTTCCATTAAAACCTGTCTCCATTTTTGGTAGCAAAAGGAAAATTGGCATTAAACTGATCAAGTATAGTCTCATATTGTCCATCGTGCATGAAAAGATATATGCGTTAAATTGTGTGACATTCCTTCCACGAATTCCAACAAACTTTAGTGTAAATGTACAAGTGAAATGCAATATAACGGTCACACGCAGTGGTAGGCTCTGACACCTCCACGCCGACGAGCTAGGCGTAAAACACACAGCAATTCGCTATTTATGTGCGGGCAAATGGAACTCCCATTGGTTTTATGTGTGTTCAGGCACTGTGTGATGCTGCGTTGACAATGTTTCGGGGGTCCGAAAACTAAAGGTTTGACATTTTTATTGTAAAATACACCCACACAAATGAGTTTTTATTCAGTATCCTATACATCATAAAGGTTTTATGATTCAGTCTCTCATCTCATTTGGCAGTGAATTCAAATAGTGAAAGATACTTTTCTGAGATTTACCAAAACTAGAGACCAGCTTCAACCTCTTCCTACTCGTACTACTAGGGTGCAGGCCCCCAAGACATATTCATACAGAGAAGCATGGTTTCAACACTAAAAGGGGTCTAGATTTCACAGAGCCACCCCCCCCCCCCCTCCCGCTCAGAGAAAAGGCAAGTGTAATTAAAGTCCTTCTGCATAATTATCTATGGGCATCTATGACTATGGGCTGTAATTGAGGTCATTTCTCCCCTATCTATCTTATGTATGTAGGTGAACACCATGTGTGGCTGGTACACTCATCTGTTTACATGTTCAACAACATGGTTTATCTCTACTTTCAGTGAAATGTGCCATAATAATAGAGACATATCCTCTGAAAGATCACAAGAATAATGATTTATGAACCCCTTCGCTGATGATACGCTTTCCATGGAACACTGCTTATCTCAAACTTCTCAAGCTAGAAATGGAAAATTATCCTCTTGGTCTCACTTCAGAGAAGTCGACCTGAGTTTCATACATGAAGTGAAGTGTAACTGCTATGGCCGCATGGCGAAGGTGACGGCTGGAATATTTCTTCGTTGACATGAAGGTCAAATATTTTGAAGGAGTGGTAAATGTGAGACCTAATCTTGAACTTTGCATAGTGAATCAGGGGGTCTCCTTACTTAAAACATTTTAAAGCTCATGAACAGTTTTGGTGGTAAAAAGAAAAGTCATTGTAAGTCATTAATATATACCCCATTTTTATCTCGCAAAAATGTGAGGTAACTCTGGAGGTTAACTTGTGTCATCCCTTGTCTGCTGTAGACACAATCACAGCACAAAGAACAAGACATGAACATTGCACAAACGTAAGGTAAAAGATGTGCTAGGCCATCTTGCAAAGAGAACACGGCACAATTTCTGGTGACATCCAGAGTGATCACTTGTCGGCTAGAGATATAAATGATGTTGGAGTGTGACTGTACACTCCTTTTTGCCAGTTATGATTGAAGGCCTAAAAGGGATTTTTCTTTTGTTTGTAATAATTTCATGTAAACTGCTAGTTGTCCCCAAACTCACTGGTGAAATTATTTCTGAAGGCGGTAAAGCCTTAAGGAGTCTGTTTAGGTGTATACTATTATTTGTTCTGTGTTCTTTGTCACCTTGTCATTGTTTTTGTGTCTGTGGATCTGTCTTTTTTTTTTGTTCCTCCTACACTGCAGTGAATATCATGAGTGTAGCTGAAAAAGAAAGTGTAGCTATCCCTGTGTTCAGACACAAAAAATTTGTCGTATAGCTATACCAAAACGGTATAGCTGTACGATGGATTTGTGTGTCTGAACACTGACTAACGAAACGATGTATAAAGAAACATTGTATAACGAAACTAGGATCTAGGCATCGTTTCAAACTAGAACTCCATAAAGAATCAAGGCCCGTGTGTCTGAACCATGGTCTGAACGTATGGCAACCATAGAACGGTATAACTGGGCGGGGCTTAAAGTGAGCATGGTCAAAGGAGACATGAACTTGACATGGCAACATACGCAGTAGGAAAATGTGCATCTATACAATGTTTCTTCTGGGAGGTCGTAATGTGTGTCTGAATGGTCTGAAGGCTATTTGATTACAATTTTATATGACCTTTCTTTATGGAGTTTCAGTATTAACCCATTCGTGACAGGAATTATTTAAAGCCTAATTTGATCAGCTTTTATTCTTCAAATTGGCAACACCAACATTTTTCTTTTATTGCTAAATTTTTCTTATAAAATGTCGTGTATCTGAAATGAATATAATTTGACAGAAATTATGATGAGAAGTCAAAAAAATTGCCAATTTGCAGGGGAAAACGGTGATTTTAAACCTTCTATCCCATTGTCAATTTAAGGATTTTAATGCTTATTTTCCTTTAAAAAAATTTCAGCATCAAACAACGAATATTGACGCAACCAAAATGGGCACAGTTTGTGTAGAATTTTTTGCTCTTTCTGCTCATGTATTTGGTATGATTTTTAGGGCTTTGCATCAAAAGATATTAGGCCAAACCACAAAATGTGGACCTCGGTTACGAATGGGTTAACATTTTGTGTCTGAACAGGGGGTATGTGGAAATGCAATGAGGAAAAGAACCCACAGATAAATCATTAGTGGCTAGCTTTTCAGTCATGTTTTCTATGAAAACAAAGACTACAGAATCTTCTAACTTTGAATTCTTAGAAATAGATTGATTAGCCCCGAGCACTGTAGAGATGACAGGAGCTAAAGCTATTGAGATCCATGGCCTATAGAATAGAGAAATGGCAGATAATTGGGGTCATTGACCAAGTAAAACTCTTGTTTTCTAGAAAATGATGATTGATTCCCCCAACTGTGGTTCTCTACTAAATCACATTTGACAAAAGCGTTGTTCTAAGCAAGCTCAGCGTGCTTCATGGCTGGATTTGATTAAAAACCAGGTTTAAAACAAATTATGGTATTGATAGAAGTATTTCTAACAATATGACTGTTGCAAAGTAATGAAATAGAATACATGTATATACTTTACTTCCCAAGTACATGTATATGTGCTTAGTATTGAATAAGATATGGCTAAATATTTGATGTGGTGATTTAATTTTTGTTAAAGTGCCCTTTGAAAGAAAATCAAAATATGGCAAATAATGAATTACTATAAACTGGTAAGCTAACAGATGGCAATCCTATTTAAACTACATATCAGATGATTACAAAATAATACAAATAAAACCACCTCCCAGCATCTTGGATTTACTAACCATTTGCCAGAAAAATAACGATGATGTCACGGAAGGCACCAATCCTACCCAAGCAGAGGACATCCCATAAAGAATGAACATAATTGCAATGCAGTTATTTCTCAAATTGTAAAGAATTTTGTTTAAACATGACCGTGTTTCACACCATTCTAAAAGGGAAAGGAAACCAATTCTGATAACTAACATCTTTTGTTCGTAAATATACAGAATAAGGGTTAATGAACAATCAAAGAAACCACACTTTCAAATTGAAAAGCCCGCTGTGTGATAGTATGGACCACTTTCCCTGCATGGACGGTATTGGTTCCCTCCTGAAACCCCTTGAACATACCGCGGTGTATGCAGCTGAAAATATAATGGCGTCTTCTTTTGTTTACAAGCGACAGATTCCTTTATATTTTTTAATGCTGAATTATTCATCAAAATAATACCATGCATGGGGTTTAGAGTGGGGCATTAGTTAAAACATTTAGACTGATGCTAGTGAAGCAAGAGAATGAACTGAAGAGAAGATGACAAAACAGGCACTGAGAAAATGTGTGAGATGCTATGGGACATCGTCTGCTTGTGCAAATTATGTTCAACCTGTGACATCACACATCTCAGCAGCATTTTGAGAGCTTTTCAGGTGCTATGTCGGGGCTGTATTTTAGCGTTTTGTAATTGCTAATGATGATTACTTTGGAATGCTTCCAAGCATTGAATTTTGATGACCTTGTTGAATTAAAGCTCCACCTATGCAATATTGAAATGAAATCAGTTTTTAAAGTCAATGAATATCTACTTTAAAACTTAGCATATTTATTTTCTTTAAAATCTTTATGTACGGAGTGATTGAAAATTGCAAATTTTGATGATGTTTTCCAGTCGGCCTACATGTGATAACCCACACAGGTCAATTTGATTTCATAGTAAGGATATGATCATTTTCAAGTTGTCATTATAAATATTTCTTTCATGAGCAATTATATTAATCAGAATTTCAGGAAGTAATGAAAGATATTGATAAAAGAGCTGTAATACTTGTATTGCTATGAGTCATGAATCAAAACTTTGTGATATGATTGTCTGGTTGTGACCAGTGAGATTTGGATTTCATCTCTCTGTTTGGGCTGTGTGTTGTACTTGCATGTTTGATGTATGGTCAAATTAATGACAGCAAATTGTATGACCTTTGACCTAAATGCCAAGTATACATTCCTGTCTTCAGCTGCAGATAATTAATGTGACAGCCAGGATGGGCATAGGTAATTGAAGAATGATGTAGTGATTGAATAGTAAGTTATCATCTTAAAGGCCAAGTCATTGCCAGTATCAATGTCAAGTATGTTATGATCCTTGTATGTTTTGTAGATTTAAGTATTAAAGACATTGGTTAACATTGTTATGATTTTTTAAAAAATCTTGTTTTGTTACTTGAAAATGGGATAAACATAAGGGTTATAGTGTAAAAATACCAGTCTGAAAGTTTCAAAGTATAATATCCACAGGAAGTATTTTTAAATATAAAAAATGTGAACCAATGTTTGAAAAATATACAAGGGTCGGTTGCACAGAATAGACATAAGTAGTGCGCATGCGCGTATGACTCACCTTACTGTACTGTATGTCTTGGCGTATCACGCGGCAGGAGGCACATGACGGCATTTTCAAATTCAAGCAAAGCGGTCCTCCTCGTGATTGTCTCGTGAGACGAAGGATAATAAAATCGCCATTTATCATCAATATAACACAGCAGCAAACAATAGAGTTCCCAAAGGGAAGGGGATGTACCAGGCTATGTTTGATAAATAGCTCAAGAAAGAAGATTTTCTTATGAGAGCAATCCAAGAAGTTAGATATTATAAAGGCTGCCTACAGAGTCAATCAATAATAATCTATACTAATCGATATCATGATAGGGCCTTTTCCACACCTTTCATCACTGATGTGCCGCACCCCTCCATGCAAAAAATTAAGGGTGTGCTTTTTGTTTTGCTCCTCTCATTGAAGAATTGATTCATTGATTTCCTATCCTAATTAGCTGAAGCTGACTCCAGTTTTGTAGATCTTTAAGACTCTTTAATCCCCAGTTAGTTTATTGATACTTTGAATAAGATCAATAAACTTAAAGAATAGTGCTTTTTATACATGGATATTGAGGAGAACAAACAGTTTTCAAGCCTTATGACCACCCTGACTGTGTAAGCAAGGACAACACAATCCCTGGTGTAACTGTTACTATGTGGATACTGGTTGACTGTATACTTATTATGATGAACATCAAAGTTCCTCTCAGAAACTTTTATTCTGTAATAAAATAATCTAGAAAGCAAATATTCTGCTCTTTTAGATATATCAATGTAACCATGAAAAAGAAATGATACATTTGGCATTGCATCTAGAGTATTCTATAACATACAAACCAAGTTCTTTTCCCTCTGTAAACTGAAATATGCAATAAAATGTTACAGAGATAAGACTTTCCTTTTCCTTCATATGAAGTTTGAAACAAAAGGCCCTAAATGAGAAATAATACTTATTAGCTATCAAAACAAATCCATGAGGCCATTGGTCTTTAACCCATTGGACACAATTTGATTTTGGTATAACACACATTTTCCATAGACACCAACCCAAGTTATTTCAGGCTTCATGATCAGTGGGTTAAGAGCTAGAGGGTCATGAATTCTATTTGAAATTTTTTCTACTGGTCTGAAAATTTTCCATATTCATTTTATGTAATTCATAATCGAAAAAAAAGGGGGAAAAAAGATGATAATTGTATTGTACTGTTAATGTGGATTAATTGTACAGTCAACTCTGCATAAGTCGAAGTCGCATAAGTCGAAGGTCTGTACTGGGTCCCATTCCTTTATTTTCTATTGTTTTTGACCCCTCATAAGTTGAATTTTCTCTAAGTCTAAGCATTTTCTTCAGTCCCAAAAAATTCGACTTAAGCAGAGTTGACTGTATGTAGGTTTTTCCTATGCTATGTTTTTTCTCCTAGGATAGCAGCTTATTGCTGAAAGAGCCACCCTGTTAAAACAAAACAAATAAATAAAATAAATAAATGAAAAAGGATATGAGTCTCGGTGGACAATATCATTTTGCATATAATAATGATAATTGATTTGCTGTTGGCTTTCAAATTCAATTTGAATAATTTAAGCTGTTCATACGGTAAAGGTTGTTTTGCATTATGGATTATAACGTAAAGAAAAAAAAGTAAGGATATTGCCGAAACACGTCACAGATCATCAGGTTGTTTTTATATTAGGGAATTAAACAACTTGGGGGGGGGAACAATGAAGCAATATTTCTGTATGCCTTTGTCTAATTGTTTTTTAAGTTACCCATATTTTTTGTTCCGTTTCATGATTCTTTGTTGTAGCTAAGGAGCGTCGTTCCCAGCCCAAGCCTCCAAGTGACAGAGCGCCATCGTTGTCTACTACTCATGAATACAGCAGGGCGGGGCGTGAGGTATCATCTCATCCCTCTATTCATTACCCTCATGCTACCACCATCCATCCTCATCATCCATTCCCTACCCTACCATACATGCTGGACCCAAGAACAAGCTTCATAGATCCAAGATATGGTAAGAAAATCAACCATTCTGATACTCTCTTTCTTAGTCTTGCATGGTGATTGCAAGCATGGCTCTAAAGTAAATTCATGTTACATGTTATAAATGATACACCAATTAGAGTAGACAATTCGAGAGAACTTATGAATATTTATTATTCACATGTGCCTAATTCGGCATCTTGTACAATAACAATCAACCAGCTGATCGCGCGAACCACTGTGCGTAGGTTGAAATGAAAAAGGAGAGAGGAAAATTTTACGATAGATCTACTTATTTAGCAAAATAGTAAATACAGCTAGTCATCAAATTATTTATTTTCTTTAATAAATCTATCTGTTTTATTGAAAATTGAACTAAATATTATTCATTATTTAGCACATTTGAATATCTATCCCCCGTAATTTAATGAACAAATCCATATAACACACCGCAGTTAAAACAGTTACGATTGGTCACGATCGTCACTAGCTGCTGTATATGCAAGACCCTCATGCATATGCATGAGCTCCGCAAGTTAGCAAAGGCCTCGCCGCTGACGCAGCTCTGTCCACTGATCACTGCCATAAATTCACACTGTTTAGTCTATTTTTCAAACACTGCTTAGCAGACAAGCAGGCCTTGCCCAAAGGCTAGGTGTTTGTATGAAAGTTCAAAGGCATTGAATAAAATATAATACTTATCATATCTTGAGGAATTACTGGCTTTTACAAAACACTTGGGTCGCGGCTCGCTGGGTATGGTGCGCCAAGTGTTAACTGGGTTATTCGGTCAAAAACTACAGTCAGTGTACAGTAAAACCAAAACCCTCATAGCCATGCCCACAAGCATATTCTGGTAAACTGATCCTCCCGCCCTCTGCAATGCACAAAGTGTTTGTAACGAAACAAAGTCAGTGCCCGGGCGAAGTGGATCATGATTATAAATCCTGTCTGTTTATTCATATTGGTGGGAGGTTTTTGCTGCAAAATCATCTATTGCATTTCATTTTGTAATGAAATGGTTCACTGTTCATTAATTCTATAAAGAAATAAAGTTTTGAGTGAACTTTTGACACTAAATTGCGCAGTTTTGGACCAAATAAATTAGTTAACACTTGGCGCCCCATACCCAGCGAGCCGCCCACGACCCGAGTTTTTTCCAGCGCGACGCGACCCGAGTGTTTTGTAAAAGCTGAATTACTTCTCCTATTTTTGAGAAATCCTGTCATTAATTACTCCCTTCTCTCTCCCTCTCTCTCTTTATTTTCCGTTCACCTCTCCCTTTCATTCTATCTCTCTCTTTCTCTCTCTCACTCTTGATTCCTTTCTTAAGTTGTCTTTGTGATCTCCCTGTCAAATCTGCCTCTTTGTTTGCAGGCTCCTAACATGACAGACCTCAATCTCACCTTCATATCTTTTATACATACATGGATGAATGAGCATATGCAAACAGGTTTCTTAAGGTCAATAAATTGCCTTAGAAATGTTTGGTAATGAAAATTGTTTCAGTTTGATGACCTTCCAGTTTCCAAACAAAATTTGTATGAAACATAAAAAGACATACTGGTAATTTTCATGTTATACTCCTCCTCCTTATTCTGCTTCTATTTTTTTTTCTAACTTTCTTTTTTGGTGTATCTGTTTCGATTATATGTCTATGTTCTTTTTTTTTTTTTGTAGGGCCTCATTTATAAGCACATCTTTGCTGTTCAGGGGTCGTAAACATCATTATGTTGTTATTTATTTGTAATATGTAAACTTGTAAATTGTTTTTAATGAAGTGTTGAAATAAATTGAATTGAATTACTTTGCTACATTTCACATTATCTTGAAATTGTCCCTGCTAAGAATGTTAAAATGGAAATTAGTTAAACTGCACCATTCAGTGTCAACACAAGTTTAAACCTTCATATGTCACAGCTAGAGATGTTACCTTAAGTTTTGAATGGAATGGGATATTGGCCATGACAAGTGCTTCCCTCCAGCTCAAAATATGAATAAATCGAAATGTTAAAAGATATAGCATTGTTGGAAAAGTTTATCAAACAGGGAAGTGGAAGAAATAGGGATTGAGTTGAAAGGATCTAGGAAATGTCCAATTCTTCCTATACTAGATTTCACTTTCAGGCCTATATTTACAACATCTCTGAGTGGTACTTTATTTTGCTCATTCTATTCTTAACAATGTATGATGTAACACTGTAACATGAATTCTTGGATGGAATCAGAACAAAAAAATAGAACTGTGAGTTTTTTATTTTATTGATAAAATGACTCTTTTGAACCTGCATGATTCATATATTGTGGCAAAGATTTGGTCAAGTTTAAGTTACTTGTTATTTATTTGAAAGATATCATTGGATTTATTGATCTATGCCTATTTAATACTTGCAGTATGCTTAAAGGTAATAAACAGTAGTGGTAGCAAAATAAAAGTTAGCATGAAACTGCTCAAATATAGTCTCATATTGTTCGGCTTGCATGAATAGATACATGAGTGAGATAATCTAGCATTCTATTCACGAATTCCGGTGATTTTCAGTAAAATAATTCAAATGATCAAATATCAACCGTCACCTTATACCCTTGCTACGGAACACCTACCCCGACACTCTCGGCTTAAGGGCGCATAGCGGTTCACACACACTGTTTACTGTGTGAATTATCGGTGCGGTACCGGACTGAAAACTCGACCTCATCTTCCGTTGATATTTTAGCCATTTCTAAACCAATATTTTTCAAAAAAATGTCAACTATGTTCGAAATAAGTCATTCTACCTCAGTTCATGTAGTAATTTTCATTCCACCTCACAAAGTAGTTAAGTATTCAAAGCATCACCTTTCCCACTACTGCTTATTACCTTTAACCCTAAAAGATCCGGGCTATTATGGCCATTATGCCCCCCCCCCCCCCCCATAATCTCAGCCGAGGATCGCTGGATTGGCATGAAAATTGACATGAGGGAAGAGAATGATGTAATCTACAAGGCTATATGGTTAGATTTTATTAAATTGGGTTTTTTTTAATATGAATTAATTTATGCTAATTTATGCGAGAAATCATAGTTTTGGCTATATCTCACTAAATAAAGCTTTAGGAACAATGATTTTTGGTACGTATGTTTTTCATAACATTCACATTGACTCCTTTACTAAAAAAATGGGTTATCAATTTTTTTTGTTAGGTATTCTATTGTTTTACAAATTCCTTATGTATTTCTTTGATTTTTTGAAATGTGTGTATGTGTGTGTGGGTGCGTGTGGGTTTGTATAGCTTTGCAAGCGAGGACAGTGAACAAAGAAAATTCCTGAGAACAATAGTCCTCGGTTGTCAAACAAAGGATTTGAGGTTTATTCCGTCAGCCTTGCGAGGACAGAAGACAATAGTTGTCCTCGGAAGTAGAGTGATGTAGACTTGTGTGTGTGGGTGCGTGCGTGTGTGTATGTGAGAGTGTGTATTTGTTGTTTCTCACTATTTTAGAGAGAGTAATTATTCTTTCCTGACAGTATTCACATAATTTTGAAAAGTTTCTGATTTTGCCCATAGGTTTATACACAGTCATATACAGAAATAGTGAAATTTTAACGACTTTTGTCGTAATCGTAATCTGACACTCGCACGGCAGGGGAAAATTAATAACTTTTTTTTCTGGGGCTACTTTTTGAGCCCACCTGCCCGAATTTTCTACATTGTATTACAATTTACATTGGACCCTATGAGAGGGTCAGGGGCTCTTTTTTAGTTTTCCAGGGCTCTTTTTGGCATTTTGGGGGCGAATTCGCCCCGAGCCCCCGTGTATTTTTTTCCCTGCCGCACGGTAGGTCTGATCAACATAAATTTGGTATCAAAACATGCGGGAAGGATCAGAGAAAAAAGTCATGGAATCTCAGATCGATACATCTAGTCGTTGCGGAGTACCGTCAAAAATTCAACGGGGGGGGGGGGGGGGCCATATATGAGGGTTAAAGGGACACGCAACTGGGAAATCATGGGGAAAATGGATTTGCAAAAGTCTTGTTTACTTATAAGTACATTGTAACCCGTCTGTCATGCGAGCCCGTCGGACTGATGTGATAAAACATCGGACAGGACGAAGTTGACCGAACTCAGTCTAGTCAAATACTTTGGGTTCTCACATTTCTCAACAACCCTAAGTCTTTAGACTCTTAAAGGGTGTCATCATGCTCACTCGAAGAAACGTCTTGTATAATGCTCCAAAATTGTAAAATGCAAAATATAGTTTACTTCTAGTTGGTTAGTCTAACCACTGCTCTTCATTGCCTTTCCCCCTGACACATCGCCGCGGATTACGTAACACCCCTCAGGCTCTCCCAGAGAGCTGGCCATGTAATTGTTTTTCCATGACTAGCTGTTTGATTGCTATTTCATTGCGCGAAATTTGAAACATAAATCACATAGTTATTTAAAATAGATTATCCCTTGTCTTGAAACTCAAACAACCGACTGCATTCCCCCTGTCTCATCCGAGATCATCCTGCTTTTCCCCATGGTTTCTCAGTTTCTGGCTCCTTTAAGAGCTCTTGAAGTAATTACAAGGGCTACATGTATGTCATGTATTAAAGAATATCCCAAGCTTATAGAAGAAAGTGTAATGCAAATATTGAATTCTTGACCACATTGTAAATTTGTCATTTAGCTGTTGAAGGGCTTAGAGAATGTCAAATATACAGCTTCTGGTATCCTCCTTGTCATGGATCACTGGTTTTAGAATAGACCTTGTAGTTTACAGGAAGATTTGTACAAGGTAGATTTACATATAGGTCTATGTGGTGATTACTAAGGATTACTAGCATATTCAGAAGAGGTTCTTGTAGAGCTTACAACCAAGCTGAAGTCCAATTGGCAGGAAAGCGGTAATCATTATTACACAGAAGGATCTTGCTTCAGCTCAGAAAAACTTGGACCTTTAGTGGAAAGAAGATTCCCCAGGGGCTGTGATCATTAGATGAAACCTTTACATCTTGTCCGTATCCATGGAAGATGATGGAACCTTAAACTTGCCAGGAAACCTATTGGACTGAGATAATACTCTTTGTCATATTTGAACAATAATCATGGCTGCTCTATTAGATTGGTATTATTTTGCTAATGACAAGGTACAGCACATTTTGTTTATTTTATTGCTTATTTGAATTGGTGTTGAAAAACTTTTTGCCTTTTTTGTACATGTGTGACGATTTTCTGTATAACATTAAGTTCATTCCCTTTTTCGTCAATACTAATCAGTGTGCTCAATTTTTCCTTCATTCTGTAATTAGCTATGGAAGGTCGTGTAGGATACCATCCTCCCATACCTGTCAACTCTAGAACTCATGAGGGCAGATATCACTTTGACCATATGCATCATCCATTACATGGGTAAGTTACATTGACATTCTACATGATTATTATTCCATGTGTGACCTAAGTGGCTCAAATATAGTTTCATCCAGCTATTTTTAGATCAATTAGTTGAATGTTTAATGCCCATTGACATCAAGCAACTTGCTCATGATGATGTGTCTCCTGCATTCACAATTCTGTTAAAGGCTTTGGCTAACTTTGTGAGTAGCAGATTTAAAAAATTCTCAAACTAAGATGAAACATGTGTATGAGTACTTGTATTTATACTCAAAAACCCTGAAACCAACCATAATTTGGAAGGAAAAGCTGTAAGTTAGACGCAAACCGCGATTTTATTAGCTTTCGTCTCGAGAGACAGTGAACTAAGAGGACCGTTTGCGCGAATTCAAAAATACCGTTACTTGCCTTCCGCCGCGTGATACGTCAATATACACAGTGCGGTCCGTTGAGGCATGTGCGCATGCGCACTCCTTACGTTGGGTCTATGCAACCGACCCTCGTATATTTTTCAAACATTGGTTCACATTTCTAATATTTAAAAATACTTCCCGTGGATATTATGCTCTGAAACTTTCACACTGGTATTTTTACACTATAACCCTAATGTTTATCCCATTTTTAAGTAACAAAATGAGATTTTTTTAAAATCATAACAATGTTAGCCAATGCCTTTAATTGCAAAATGTTAATTTCCCATTTATATACTTTCTTTGTAATTAGAAGTAAATTTTTATTGACTTCTGTGTTTATATGTATTTGTATATATTTTTCAGGGTTCATTCGGGTCAGGGAATTTCTGGAAAGTCAGGGAATTGGAAATTCTCTTTTCCAGAAGCAAAAAGTCAGGGAAAGTCAGAGAATTTGTCAATCTCTTCTGGAAAGTCATGGAAAATCATTTATTCAAGATATTTTTCATATTAAGAAATTCACGCTCCAGCCAGCCCTGCATTCATAGCACTCAGATCAGCTTTGAATCTCTTTTAATCAGTGTACTTCTTATGTAAGTTTTGCATTACATGTGATCGATGAGTCATGGAAATTTGCCTTCTTCTGCCCTGGAAAGTCATGGAAAGTCATGTAATTTTGAAAATGTATAAGTGTATGAACCCTGATTTTTATGCCTCCGCCCACCGTAGGTGGTTGCCGGAGGCATTATGTTTTCGGGTCGTCCGTCCGTCCGTCTGTCCGTCCCGTTTTCGTTCTCGCGATAACTTAAGAACCGTTCGACAGATCAACTTCAAACTTGGCTCGTGTATGCATATGGGAGGGACAATGATCTGATTAGATTTTGGAGTCTCAAGGTCAAAGGTCAAGGTCATAGAGGTAATAATACACATAAAAATGGCTCGTTCTCGCGATAACTTAAGAACCATTTGACAGATTGGCTTCAAACTTGGCTCATGTATGCACATGGAAAGGACAATGATCTGATTAGATTTGGGGGTCACAAGGTCAAAGGTCAAAGGTCATAGAGGTCATTATGTACATAGAAATGGTTCGTTTTCACCATAACTCAACAACCATTTGACCGATCAGCCTCAAACTTGGCACAGGTATGCATATGGGAGGGACAATGATCTGATTAGATTTTGGTGTCTCAAGGTCAAAGGTCAAAGGTCATAGAAGTCATTATGTACATAGAAATGGTTCGTTTTCACCATAACTCAACAACCATTTGGCCGATCAACCTCAAACTTGGCACAGGTATGCATATGGGAGGGACAATGATCTGATTAGATTTTGGTGTCTCAAGGTCAAAGGTCAAAGGTCATAGAGGTCATTATGTATGTAGAAATGGTTCATTCTTGTGATAACTCAGTAATCGTTTGACGGTTCAACAAACTTGGCTCATGTATGCATATGGAAAGGGCAATGCTCTCATTAGATTTGGGGGTCACAAGTTCAAAGGTCAAGGTCAAAGATGTCATTGTATAAATGAAAATAAATCAACATGAAGTGCCATTTATTTCTGATTTGGTAATGGCGGAGGCATAAAGTTCGACCACGCGTGGTCGAAGATTCATCTAGTTTCTGTAATAATTTACTGTTTTGCATTATGTTACTGAACTCAGAAATAAAATTCAATTAATCAATCAATGAATCAATCAATTTCTCTCTTGATTATTCTTGTATGTTTATTTCTTATTTTTTGTAAACTGGAAAATTTCAGCTCCCAAAGCTGCACATTTTTTAATTTAATAATCCAAATGAAATTAATCTTGTCATTATGTAAAGCATTGATGGCACAAACTGTTTGGAAGCTCTAAAAACTTGGATTACCTCCTGTTCATAGGAAACAGATTTCTTTCAAATTTTGATTTAAAGATGAATACTTGACTTAAGTTGAATTGTATTTTGAGTTATCAGGTATTAACTATTTAGACCTCTATAAAATGTAAATTTCTACAGGAATGTTTCATCCCCCCCCTTCTCTCTCTCTCTCTCCCTCTCTCTCTCCTCTCTTGAGATTTGTGGTACCCTTTCACTAAAATTAGCATCATACTGTTGCCAAATCAGGTGAAGCCATAAGTTTTAGACTGTGATATATAATGATTGTTTGCTTATTTGACATTTTGTGCAGTTGTTTGGTATTAGGAACTGCTTCAGTCAAACTTTACTTGACAAATGATGTGTAAACACTAAGTAAACAACATGAAGTATGTTACACACTACACAAAGGTTTCTCTTTTACCCTGTATGTGGTAGTTGTCAGAATGAATTATGTCTCCCACTTTGCCTTGTCTGATCTTCTTGACCCCTGTTTTGTTTTTCCATTAGAACTCTCTTTATCACCAGCTTTGGTGATGGAGACAGCTGCTGGAAGACTAATAACACTTTCTTGCTGATGTGGGCTCAGAATGAGATCTGAGAAATCTGCACTGCCCCCCCCCCCTCCCCAAATGTGTACCATTTTATTTCTAATACCATTGTTAGAGAAGGGATGTTGCTTGGTTACCAATCAAGGGAATGCTGTAGATGTGGTTATACTCTCTCTATGTAACCATCCAGTTTGAAGGTTTTTTTTATTGAGTGTTCAGATACCAATGATATTTGTCCTGTGGTATTCATGCGGTAGACTGTTCTTCTTTCAATATCTTCTTATCATTACTCCATGATAAATCTAGTGGATGAAATCTCATAGTATTGCATCATTCTATCTTGGAATCATTCCTGATCTCTAGAGCATTAAGGAATGCTGCCATGTCAGGAAGGATGTTTATCCTGATTCTTTAACGACAATGTGCAGAATGTTGACATGTCATCATGCCTACAAACACTCATCCCTTCACAACCCTCTATAAATACACATATTAAGCCCTTAGGCCTTTAGCACCATAGACTCCCATCCATGCAGCCTACATGTACATAGTAAAAGGGTGTCATCAATTCCCCCCCCCCCCCCTGCCCCGAACAAAAAAAATAAAAGAACTTCTCAGATAATTATGTGCATGTATTTTCATTGAATTGAATTGAATTGAATTGAATAACTTTATTACCAACAATAAAAAGGTTACAGTACAACATGAGTAACAATAAAAACATAAATGTAGAAGTTGGTAAAAGGACCCTACAGAAATAGCAAAATTGCTTGTGAGGCGTAGGACCTCTTTTACACAATAAGTGTAATAATTGTGCATGTATATATATACATAAAAGTGTGAATGAAATAAAATATGGCCAGACATATCAAGTACAGGATTCATCAAAAGCTAATAGAGTGAAAACTACAAACTACCTGCATTTACAACTGTACAATGCTAGAGTACAGTTGGCATAAATATAGTAAACAACTAAATCTAAACATAATCACATAACATGTATTTCCTAAACCTGTAGCTAAAATGTTTTTATAGTATTGAGGTTTTTCAACTCCAGTGGTAATGCATTCCAGATTTTTGACCCCATGAATGCAATTGAGCTTTTACCATGTTCTTTCTTCACTTTTGGAATAAGAAATTTGCTTCTTTTTTATCTCGTATCATAACAATTTTCGAAGTATTTGAAATATTCATACACTGAGTGGGGTAATTGCCTGCTTATCAGTCTAAAAATAAAAGTTGCAACCAAATGTTTGTACAGCTTGAAAACATCTAAAACACCCAAAGAATGAAATAGAGGTGATGAGGGGGTCATTCTATTACCAAAAGTTATTGCTCTCAATGCCATCATTGTTGGCATCTCAATGCCATCATTGGGCTTGGGTTGCATGTCATAACCCATTCAAAGAAGCTGAAATAATGTATTCTATGCGAGAGCTCTTTTCAAAGTATTTGATGGGCTTTCTACCACTTCCCCTTGCCCCTTTCCAGTTTTATCTCACACCCCTCCCACTCCTGACAGACTCTGCTAACTGGTCCAAAATCATAAACTAGAGTATTATAGTTCAGCTCCTTGTTTGTTGTTGACATCATCGTAATCATAACTCATGCATTTCAATTGATTTACTATGTTGAACTTGATAGTATAGGTACCGTGTAGAGTGGAGGTAGCACTTTGTACAAACTTGTTTTTCTCCATCCAGAAGGAAAATTTTATGGTTTCTGACTGTGCCTCCTGGCCCCTATTCAGGTCAATCCCTTAATTGCCTAAATTGCTATAATTCAGTAGTTTTTATTCTTCAATTTTCTTCTGACACTCTCATCATCAGATGTCTACTGCTTCAGTTCTTTGATCAGTATGCAGGTTTCAAATCCATAAATTATTAAGAATTTAACAAATACCTGACAGCATAAAATATGTGTTTCTTTATCTTTTGGGTCTGGTGGTAGATAAGGAATGCCATTTATATCTTCTGAGAATAATTCATATGATATGTATTATTATCAGCATCTTATACGTGTAGTATTAATGTTGCTGATGTGCATTACATTCAAGTTACAATCTACATGTACTCAGTCGAACTTACAATATGTTGTTAGATGCAAGCAGCTCTCCTTCAAGCTAGTTCTGTGACATCTCTGTTCTCAAGACCAATCTTATAATGCATTGTTAGATGCAAGCAGCTCTCCTTCAAGCTAGCTCTGTGACATCTCTGTTCTCAAGACCAATCTTGTAATGCATTTGGTTCATAATTCTTTAAATCTTCCAAGTATTTTGTAAGAGACAATCCTGTCTAGACTATGTGACGTCTTATTGGCTTGCATTCTAGATGGATGCAAAGCCTCTCATAATGTGTGTCTCAGATCTAAGGTTAAGAAATGGAAGCTTTGTGATCAAACCTACATGTGGCATGCAACAGCCATGACTGCCCTGTGACAATTCGTCTCAAGTGTTGATTTATAATATTTTTCAAGCAAACTGACTTACGATGGTCAGTCATTTTCTCAACAAATTCATATGTTCAAGAAAAAGGCTTGGACCATCAGATAGTAATCAGGCTACTCCATTGTTTCATTTCATATTCTTGATTCTTATAAAGCTTTATACTTTGCTTATATTTTACCCCTACCTTGAGCAAGAGGTAGGCATAAACGAGGTATGTCTTGTGAATTAAACTGAAGACCCCAGTAATAGAATGATTCCCTCATTGCATACATTGCACTATGTAGACATGCCTTTGTGGCAGCCACAAAGCAAATAACCAAAACAAAAACTTCCAAAAGAGCCTAACTTCTTCTCCTTTATTCATCATTACAGCAACTACTGTATTCCAAAAAAATAGAATGAAAAGCATTCCGTCATTCTTTCTTTCTCCCTTTTTTATTGTTGTTATTGAAAGTCATCCTTTATAAGTGAAGGTGCTGTGGTATAGTGGTTCATTCACTTGACTCTTAATCTAAGAGTTTTGGGTTCAAATCCCAGCCCTCACGTCATTTGGCAAGACATTAAAGGCATTGGTTAACAATGTTATAATTAAAAAAAACTTGTTTTGCTACCTAAAAATGGGATAGACATAAGGGTTATAGTGTAAAAATATCAGTCTGAAAGTTTCAAAGTATAATATCCACAGGAAGTGTTTTTAAATATTATAAATGTGAACCAATGTTTGGAAAAATATGTTTGGTCGGTTACACAGACTAGACGTAAGGAGTGCGCAAGCGCACATGGCTCACCAGACCGTACTGTGTGTATTGGCGTATCACATGGAGGGAGGCAGATAACGGTCCTCTTATTGATTGTCTCTGAGACGAAAAATTATAAAATCGCAGTTGGGGTCTTACTAACAGTTTTTCATTCGAAATTATGGTTGGTTTCAGGGTTTTTGAGTACAAATACAAGTACTCCTACACATGTTTCATCTTAGTTTGAGAATTTTTTAAATTGGCTGCTCACAAAGTTAGCCAATGCCTTTAATCCACATTTGCCACTCTCCACTCAGGTGTAAATGGATACTGGCAATTGCTGGGGTGATAATAATTGCAAGGCCCTCAGGAAGAATAGCAGCTATGCTGATGAGGCTTCCCTGGATAAACACAATTTTGTAATATTCTTATTATTATCATTATTATCATTATCATTATTGTAATGTTCACACTTACATTAACCTTTTGAAATGTAATTGTTTCTCTCTTTTCATACTAGCCATACCCCAGGCAGTAGTCCAGTACTTTCTGACGTTTCCTTGATCCGTCTTACACCTCAGCGTAGTGGTCTAGGCAGTC
This sequence comes from Echinometra lucunter, assembly GCA_029962745.1. Taxonomy (NCBI): domain Eukaryota; kingdom Metazoa; phylum Echinodermata; class Echinoidea; order Camarodonta; family Echinometridae; genus Echinometra; species Echinometra lucunter. The sequence continues at coordinate 60,960,495 of CM057151.1, read as the reverse complement.
TAGCAGAGAGTCCTATATATCCTTACTATGCGGTACCTCCTTATGTAGACCACTTACATGGTAGTCCAGCTCTATCAATGTTATCACATGCTAGAGGTCTTAGTCCTACAGGATCAAACTCAGGTAAGTGTAATTCTTTGTTTCATTTGACACAGATGTGTGGGGGGTTTTTTGTCCTTCCCAATCAATCAGTATTGCAAAGTTCAATTAAAGTCAGTGTTGATGAGGAAGAAGCATAATGTATTAATGATGAACATCTTGTTTTTGTTTCGTTCAAGTATAAGATGAAGTCAGTATCCTTTTTTGTGTGTGTGCAAACCCAGGTCATATTTTGTTTCATTGATCAAATTCCATTATAATCTAGCATAATTGAGTTTCTAATTTTGAAATGAGAAGGTGTTATTTATTCTTAAAGATGTGATTTGCCATGTTCAGTAGCTAAGGTAATTATTGCATGTATTTTTGTTAAGGTGGTGATTTAGGATCTCGGGCCACTCCAGGTAGTTACATTCCTCAGTTATCATTTGGTCATGGTTTACCAGCAGACCTACATAGTCATCCACCCAGTACTGCAGGCAGCATAGAACATCCAGCATTAGATTTCAGTTCTGTTGAAGGTACTCAATAAATGAGAGTAATGATGAGAGTATTGATCTGGGCAAAGATGGTTGTAGTGATAGAAATGGCAATGGTGGTGGAGATGATGATGAAAAATTTGGTAGTAGTGATGATGGTGATGATGCTGTTTGATTCTGTTGGTAGTAAGACTATGTTGATGATAGTGATTATGTTGATGATAGTGATTATGATGATGATAATGATGATGATGGTGGTGGTTGTGGTGGTGGTGATGATGAATTTGGTAAAAGTAGTGGTGGCAGTGATGTTGTTTAGTAGTGGTGATGGTGGTAAGATGATGATGAAAATTTCGCAGTAGTACTGGCTATGATTCTTTTTGTATTGATGTTATTAAGATGATGTTGATGATGATGATGATGATTATGATTATGATTATGATGATGATGATGATGGTGATGTAATTGTGGTAATATGGTAATGGTAGTTATGACTGTGATGTATGCTGTATAGACGTTAATTAGTTTGTTTTGTCATTTTGTAATATGGTTTGATAAGCATGTATTTAAGAGCTGAATGTGAAATGAAACATGCTCATCAAAGACTAAAGAATGGATCCTATTATTCACCTGATTCTGTTTTACATTAGGTTCTAGATTCTCAAGTCCAAGACCAGGAGCTCGTATGAGTAGAAAACGTGCCCTTTCCATCTCCCCACTCTTCAATGAATCAATTGACATCAATGCTATGATACGTACCTCACCCAACTCTTTGGTAGCATATGTGAATAATTCTCGTAGTTCTTCAGCTGCTAGTGGTTCTTATGGTCATTTATCAGCTGGTACAGTTAGTCCTGTCAATTGGAATCATCCTATTCCACCTCTAGCACAACTACATCAACTACAACAACAACTCATTAGACATCACAGGTAAATCAGTAAAGATAAAATTTTAAAAATCACTTGATGGTGATCTTGTTTGTGATATATCTTGTTTTGATACACACCAAGGGTTTACAGTCTTTGTTATATTTAACAGGATTTCATGAAAATATGTCATTTTAAAAAAATGATTGCTAGTATTTGTATTTCTCATAAATGCTGTAGATTTTGGCATGGCCTTTCATTGTTTACAAACAGTAAATATAGCCTTGGAATTGTGCCAGTAAGAAAGAGCCATAAAAATGTTTGAAAGTTGATATCTGTCAACAGATGCTAAAGAGGCATAATAACCTGATATTTCAATATAAATTGGAAAAAAGGTTTATTACTTAAAGTTGTCTGGCTTTCAAGATAGATGGACCCCCCCCCCTTCAATTTTGGTTGGGTCTGAAATTAGGAGCACCCCTTTCTCTACCCTTCTTGCATCCACACTTTTAATGAAACTGTATATCAATGTGGAGTTCATGTCATGAAAATTGTTTTGTACTTTGTTTCATTTTTATTAGTAGTTGTTGTTTTTTTTTAATCCAGGGGGTTTACAGGGGCAGGGTACCTCCCAAGCGGTATACCCCCTCCCCAACATCCTGCTATGGCTACATTGTTAGCTAGGGCTCAGCAGGGAGGATTAGGTCCTGAGTCTCATTCTGCGTTACCCCCTTCACATACCAACAACCATTCCAAGAAGACAGCTGAGATAGAGGATCACACCCCTCAGGTAATGTGTACACTTAGCTGCTGAAGATACTACAATTTAATTCTAGTTTTAAACATATTTATTGTTCCATAATTCAGCATGAATCTGTTTCAAATTATATTTGCAACAAATCTTAACCTGAACAGCAAGTTTGGATTTTCTTGTGTTTTCATGATTTTTTTTTTTTTTCTCTTTCTCTCCTCATTCCTTGGAAGAGATTTAAATTGAGTTAGAGCATCACATTCAATACTGAATATGCTTACCATGGTAGATACAATCACCCTGTTGGTTGGTTGGTTGGTTGGTTGGTTCTTGGTATGATGGCGCTCTTCAATCTCTTCAGATTATTTGCATCAATCACTTTTGTAGTTTGGGCGTCGGTTCCGGATCAAAGCCTGCGAGCTGCTTTTCTTAGTGAAAATGAAGTTAGTAGTGATATGGTTAAAAGATTAGTAGTATCCCATCTCCTAAGTTGTTAGTCATGATTATTTGTAATTATTCGCAATAAGGTATGCATGCAATCAATAGGAGAAAAAAAGTGGGGGGGGGGGGGTATGAATTGCAATTGTTGGAACCCCGGCCGCGTCATACCAAAAGACATTAAAAGATGGGAGTTGCTGCTACCTTCTTTGGCGTTCAAGAATTGAAAAGGATAGAGCAATGTCGATCTGGTGCTGCTCAGTGGCTGCCGGACCCACGATCAATTGGGCAAAAAAGAATTTCCTTTCTCAGACAATAAAATTTGGAGATTGAGATTTTGGAGAAAAACCTCAAATACCAGTATGTCTTCTAACCAAAATGTCTTCAAGATCGCTTACTAAGATGACCAATGATAGCTTAAAAAGCTATCTAAAACGATTAGTGTCATATATATAGCCCAATAATTCTCGAGTGAAAATTGGGTTAGACGTCAATAATTGTTTCAAATTGATTTTTCGATTTGATCCTTTCTTTTATAAGATTTCTCTCTTTGTCATATTTTGAACAATATAAAATAAAATGTTTGTCTCATATTCTTGACACACTTCACAAAGCCCAGTATCATGCTGGTTAATTTGAAAAAGATAATAATTTAACCTACACTTACCTACTCTTAGTTGTTGTATCAAGCACTGACCTATGCATGTATAGGATTACCCTATACGTGTATGTTCATTGTCACATGATGGCGCTATGCATCTTTTTGGCCTGTAGATTTAGTTCCACTCATGGACAGTGTGGATGCTTTCTGTGAGAACACAAGAACATTTTCATGGAAAATATTCATTCATAATTTCTTCTATTGAAAGTTTTTCTTCAAGTGAGCTTTAGGATTACATTTGAAGTATTGTTGATTGACAAAATGCCTGAACTACGTGTAGTAATGATGAAGTTACCTTACAGAGAGACATTGAGAATATAAGTGTCCCTCCATCAATTCTTTTTAATAACTTGCAGTTTGCTAACAGCATTATCAGTTGGAATTATCTTGATAATGATTTGGAGTCTCTTCATTCAAATTTATTCTTGACATATTTCAAGGCACCACCATTTATATGTTCATGTAATACAAATGATTTCAATGTGAAGAATGCATTATTTTTATGCATTGCAAAAATTATTCTTATTACATGAACATAGAAATGATGGTGCCTTGAAATATGTGAAGCATATATTTGAATGAAGAGACTTCAAATCATTATCAAGATAATTCCCTACTGATAATGCTGTTAGCAAACTGCAAGTTACTGAAAAGAATTGATAGATTTCTCTTAATCAGTTCTAATATTTATTTACATTTTGGAGAAGTATTGATGACAAAGATGTAAGAAAAAACATTGAATCCAAAAGTGTATCATTTATTGTTTTGACTTCGAGTTGTTTGATTTCAAATTTTCAACACTAGATGGCACAAGTCATCTTATCCGGAGTACATAGTCTTGATGGGTGTTATTTTGGTTTATATTTGCTTTGAGTAAATGAGGCCTAATCTTCTGAAGCTGGTTAGCCAGCATTCTTGGGGCTTATTAAACACTTTTCAATTCTACATTCTATTCCGTATTGCTCCAGAAATAGCCTTGTAAAACCATGTAGTCTATAATGCAAACATACATTAAAGTTGGAAAAATTTAAAATGTTCAGAAGAAAATGTTAGTTATACTAACAGGAAATATAATTGTCTGTGGAGAGGGGTAGTAAACTGTCTTTACATTGTTGAAAAATTCAATTCCTTGTAGGAAAATCAGTCAGAAGCCATCTTGAAAATGTATTGAAGTACTTAGTTCTGTCGCCTTTGGTGGAACTTGCATATTAGGTCCCACTTATGATGATTTTTCCTTTTTTTGTGATTTTCTTTCCTATTTCTCCTGTTTTTTGATAATGTGCCTAATGCATTCCTCAGGGATAGTACATGTTTTAGCCATAAAAACTCTTCTACTATTCCCTTGGTATCTCATCAAACTTATGAGCGTAACAGACGTCTGGTACCATAACAAGTATGTTAAGAAAATATGAAAACGAGGGGGAAGTGGGAGAAAGAAATAAAAGAGGTGTCGTAAAGGAGGAAAGTAGCGGAAATTGGTAACGACTGAAAGGGCAAACATTAAGAATGCTGGCCACCCGGATCCAACCATCAAAGAGGGGATTAAGAATCCTGCTGGGGAATCATTCATGTGGTTCATTCAAGTTCATTCATGGTACAGAATGTGCCTGAGAATTAGTCACCATCACTCATTTCTTTCGTTCCTTGCCTTTCATTTTTTTTCTTTCTAGGTATCTTCCTGCCACTCTCCCCAAATGTGTCATACATTCCAATCTCTTCATTTTTATTTATTCTTTCTTTATTTTTCATCTCTTCTCTTAAATAAAAGAAAATTATTAATGCAGAAAATAAATATGGATAAAGTATTAAACAAAGTAGTTTTGAGAAACACTTTAGTCTTGATATGACTTGGCCATCTCATCATACTTGGCCCAGTTTAAGTCCCGTCCTCACACCGGGCTGCTCCAAGTAAAAGTACTAGCGACCCTGTTGGCTCTCGAGGAGAAAGTTGCGGTTAGAGCTATTGGTAGAAAGAAGGGTGTTAATGTGTCCTATGGCTCTCTAATTTCCCGTCTTGTTTTCTAGCTCTATGTTGCTGGGATGCCTATTGTTGGGTAAATGATCAGACCCCTAACCACATTCATGATATGTATTTCCTCTGTTAAGCCCCATTTTCCCTTCCCTTCCACTTACAGTCTAACTCTCAAAAACGGTTTTGACGTTTCAGTTTTTCGGCTTCAAAACTTTGATTGGCTGATGTTCTGGGAGTGGAAGTATAAATCTTTGGAGACCCAGCCACAAGATAGATGATATGTTAACTGGTTTAAAACATCTATCATGCTTTCCTTTTGGGGTGTTAATCAGATAATGCCTTTTAATTTGGCCCAAAGGAATTCAACTAGTAGTTCTTCATAAGATAGCAATTGTTTCATTGGATGATGGATTCGGTTACGCCGGTTGAGACTGTAGATTTAGTCGGTTATGAATTTGCATAAAATTACTCGAGAGCCCTTTGACCCTTGAAAGATGTAACCCGTATGTTGGATTGGTACGGGCTGAAATAGTTTGCGAAAAGATTTCACATCCCTTAGCATTTGATACCTCAGGTAATTAGTCGTCATTATGACTTTCTGTCAAACATGATTTTTATTGAAATTGTTTTTTATGTATCCATTCTAAATGAGTGTAGTAATTTGTGGTTTGAAAATCCTGGTAAAATGAGCAAGAATTAATGCCATTAACACCACAGCGTTTGACGCGCCAAAATAGTATGTGTACATATGGGACTGTAACTGAAAAAAACTTCCATTATGGCGGCCAATCGTTAAACATTCAATCATGAATGTTTGTCACTCTATTTCTAAACCTGAGTAACATTATTCATTGAATTATAATTGTTACCTTGGGACCCATTCAAATCTAGTTGATTCATGAAAGTTTTTTGATGCATCAAACACTTTCACCTTTTGACTATTTCGAATGATTATTAAACAGATGGCATGTAGTGCTGGATATCGTCCGTTTGCCTCATTTTTCTCTGTTATATAGATTTGAAGTTGTTTGCAAAAGGGCAATAAACTCAATCTGAACACAAATAAACATTAACTTAAAAAAATATGTCTTTACAACTGATATTGTACTATCGTTTATATTATAGACGTAAAAAAAGAGGTAAAAAGTATATCATTCTTTTTCTGCATGATCCATAGTTATAGAAATGCCATAATGGTCATTGGAAATAATTTGATTATAAACATTTTATTGAAATCGAACATTGTTAAAAACTGATATCATACAATTTATTACATGTATTTCAATAGCATTTATTTGTGGTAAGATTATGATAAGTAATCAGGTTGTGGAATGACACTTTGTGTAAAGGCAGGGGAGGGTAGTTTTGTTGTAGTTTTTTTTTTTTTTAATATGATGTTACAACTCTCAAATGCTTTTAGCTAGGTTTTGATACTTGTACCAAAGACCCATTTTCGCCCTCGCTTCTGTACTTCTTAATTTTACTTTGAAATTCTACTACTACTATGTTGTACATTTATGTAACACATTATTTGAATTCTTCAATGCTCGTTAAAAGTGTAACTATTATATCCCCTGGTTTCCATTCCTCATGCATGTGTGCACCATCTCCACTCATTGGGGAGTATTCCTGATATTTTTCACTGTCCTTATAAGTACATTGAAAAACTGATTTTAATTCATGAACATTAATAGATATAGTTACAATGCACTTATCGAGATGTTTTTTCAATTATTAGAATTATTATCATTATAAATGCCTTTCAATCATAATTCCGATCCCCTGAAAGTGTGTGTGTGTGTAGGGAGGGGGATGGATGTTGTGATTCTCCATTTTTCATTCTTTTTAATAAGAGGAGGAATAATATGTAACTCTTCTCCCCTCTCCCTCAATGTTTAACTGCCTTTTGAAGGCTTCATATCATTGATTTTGACACATGTATTTACCTTATAGAACTGCAAGAACTATCCAACAAGATGTTACCTATGCACTTTAGTTCTCATGCAGTAGCCATAAATGAGATCAAATCATTTGAATTTACATGACTACAAACAGTTATGACATGACGATCATCCAATTTCTAAAAAAAAAAATAACAGCCAGAATGGCAATAGCAGAATATAGAACTGTAGCAGGATCAGAAAAAAAAAAATTTAAGGAGAGGTAAGAAAATTTCATTTGATTGATCAGTTGGTCGTATCACATATGAAGTTGTAGATGAATGAACATTTGACGGATTAATAGAACAGCACCAGAAAGTGACATACAAGCCTCTTTGTCCAGTACTGTAAAAGCAGAAATATTCTTGGTACTTTAATTTTCTATTTTTGCCAAGCGCAAATTCTAGAACTCACAAAAATATTAGCACGATTTCATATGCATTGAAATATCAAATCAAATCTTGCACTTTTGAGTGAGTAATTATGCAGCGCGAATTTAAGAACCCACGAATACGTTCTTGGGTTGCTTGGCATAAAAAATTAATCGCGCGAAAATAACAGCATTGACAGTAGTTCAAAGTTAATCTTCTTGTTGTATCTTGTTTTTCTTAATATTACTAGGTGAGCAAGCAATCATCAGAGCCTAATAATAACCAGGTGACTAGCAGTGTGGATTTAGACAATCATCAAACCAAAGGTATGGATGATTCGAATCCTGTATCGTCTACATCTCATATGGAAGGTTCTCCATCAGCTGCTACCTCTGGTGTTGATCATAGAGATGATGATGGACCTCATGGTGGTGAAGAGGATATCCCTGTCGTAACAGATTGTGAATGGGCTGATTGTCATAGGAAGTTTGATACACTAGATCAACTTGTACAGGTAGAATTCATTATTTGGAAATCGTGATGAATGTAGTGTACACTAGTACAAGGTGGTTCATAGAAACCCATCTTTTTCTGAAAAAGTGAAAATTCTGCAAGGCCCCAATTCATTTTTCTTTTTCTTCTTAGCATTTATGATTTTTTTTTTTTTTTTTAAATTGGCAGTATCTATTTATTCCGCAGAAAGTTGATAGACCTTGAAATAAAAATATTGAGCTGAAAACATGTTTCAGATTATGCGTATTTTTGAAATGCTTCCTGATTATATTTTGGTAAACTGATTCTCATGAGTGATTAAAGCATAATTTTTGATCTGGGCCCTGTTGCATAAATATTAGCATTCAAATGCAACTTAAAAACTTAAATGTAACTTGATTTTCAACCAGCCAGGATGAAATATTTGATATATGCGCTTAATTTTTTTGAGTTGCATTTAATCGCAAATTTTTAAGCAGGAGGGCCCTAGCAAGCAGAGCTTGTCTCATATCACTTTACTGTTTATTAATTATTGATACCAATTAAATCTTCTTTTTGTACAAATTTTTTTTGTATTTTATTGCAGCATATCAACAATGATCACATTCACAATGAACGTAAGGAGTTTATCTGTCGATGGAGGGATTGTATCCGAGAAGAGAAACCGTTCAAAGCTCAATACATGCTAGTTGTTCATATGAGGAGACATACAGGCGAGAAACCTCATAAATGTAGTGTAAGTAAAACTCAGTACATGCTGGTTTCATACAAGTATAGGCAAGAAACCTCATAAATGTAGCGTAAGTAAAACTCAGTACATGCTGGTTTCATACAAGTATAGGCAAGAAACCTCATAAGTGTAGTGTAAGTCAAGATATATGAAATCTAATTACCAGTAGCATTTTGTTTGTTCTGTTTGTTTTGTTTGTTTTGGGGTGGTTTTTTTTTCCTACAGTATATGGGGGGGGGGGGGGGACTCACCGGCAGGGTTTGCTGCTTCATATATAAGCCTTAATAAAATAAAGGGAAAAAAATCGATCAGAGCATGTCATGTACGTTTGCTGCAGAAGTTTTCTTTTTCTTTTTCTTTTGCAGGTAGTTCTAACTATTTGAAAGTTTTTCATGAAGGGGGGTCTTGAATAGTTTCTGATCTTTTTTTTCTTTGGTTAATTTGTTGGTAAATCTTTTGTGAAGTATTGAAAAATATTGATAGGACAGTTGGGAACAATGAGATTAAAATTTTCAAAACACCCTGTTCATTCAGCAATCATCCATTAATTGTGATGTATGAACAAGTGCAGCTGATATATGTCATGTTATAAGTAGTGAATGATGATTGTCTTGTTTTGTATCAGTTTGAAGGTTGTTTCAAGGCTTACTCACGTCTGGAAAACTTGAAGACACATCTTAGATCTCATACTGGTGAGAGACCATATGTCTGTGAGTTCCAAGGCTGTACCAAAGCTTTCTCAAATGCATCAGATAGAGCTAAACATCAGAACAGGACTCACTCTAATGCTGTAAGTACACAACAGACATTTATTACACACAATCACAAATCATATGGCCTGTTCTGTTGATGTTCACAAAGTAATTTGTATGCTTGAATTAGAAAAATAGGCAAGTCATGAATTTCATTGTGAATGAGTAAGTCTCATCACAGACAGTCATATACATTCAATATGCTTTTAGTTACTTTTGTATTGATGAAAACGTCCAGTTTTCTATTGCGTGTGATTCTTCATACAAAATTCATAATCGCAATTATTTTCTGAAATATCCATTGTACAGAAACCCTATGCCTGTAAGATACCAGGATGTACTAAGCGTTACACCGATCCCAGCTCACTACGTAAGCACGTTAAGACTGTTCATGGACCAGAAGCTCATGTAACCAAGAGACAACGAGGTGATAAACGTGATCCTCCTTCTGGATCAGGTGGTGAGAAGGATGGTCGGAAAGGAGATGAGATGGATAAGAAGAGTCCTGGTGATGTTAAAACTGTTACTAAAGCAGTCTCAATATCATCCAACTCTACTAATAATAACAGGGTAAGCTTTATTTAGGAAAATCTATTGTCATGTTTTTGACTGAAAAGATTTTGTAACATGCTTGATTATCTGTATGCATGTCAGGTTTGTCAGAAATATTTAAAATTTTATGCCACGGTTACAATGTTTCATTACATGTAATTACTTTTTGAACCTTTATGCATACAAGGAGAAAAATAAGCATAAAAAGCTTATAAAGCTTTCAAATTGCATTCATTTTAAAAGATATCTGATATCCTCAAGACACTTGTATGGAGTTAGAGGTGAAGCAATGAACCAAAAATATTTCAGACAGTGAATGGAACATGATTATTTTTTTTTTCTTAGAATAGGGAGGCCATGTCCTGGATACGTAGTCCTTGTTTTAGTGCATTTTTTAAAGGCATCAGTGCGCAATGTCCAAGTCTTCCTGAAGACATTACCATCATTAAATCATCATCATCGACTCACTTAAAGGGGGTACCCAATGGTGAAACAATGTTCCTTAATTTAAAAGAGCATGATTTTATTAGCAGAAAATCATCTGCCTAAAATTTATAAAAAGTTGTGTTGCCAAGAAAAACCCAAAATACGGTAAGATTTCAGCCTATTTTTGGCCCCTCAGCTGTGTCCCAGTTTCTATTGGGTACCCACAATGACGTCATTGTGGTTACCTTGTCGCGCAATTATAGCAAAATGCGCGCAAGGTAGAATACATATTGTACAGTCTAGCACACGCCACAACTGCAATGCGCGAAGCTGGGTAACAACATCTACGTCATACCTCATACTCAAATTTTTAGGTCAACCCTTGACTAATCACAAATAATTTGCCAAAATGCATTGATTTTGATTGAAAATCATCAAATTTTTTAATATTATTGTTCTTAGATTTCTATTCTCAATCATATATCAAAAAATTGTTTACCATTTTGTAATCACTTTAATGATTTATGAACAAAACTTTATATTGCACTCCTGTTTATTTTGCAGACAAAAGGTGTTCCTCAGGAATGTCACACTGGTGCCCATTTAAATGCCCATCTTAGTGCACCTGTGAATGATTACAGCTGCTCTCCTCATAATGACAGTGGTGTAGAGATGAATGCTCCAGGAGGAAGTATTGGAGACCTTACTAACATTGATGATGACAAGCTGATCCAAGATGATCAGATCAGTTCTAATGTTGGAGACTCAGGAGATGGGATTGGTCAGCGAGGAAGGATGGGTAGACGAGGAGGAGGAGGTGGAAGGGGCAGTCTTACAGTGACCACAGCCCCCACCATCAGTGGTAGAACAACCAGCCCCTTCATGGAGAAGTCCATCAAGGCTAAAGTTGGGATGAGCAGTAATCGTCTTCCACAGAAAGTTAAGACTGGAGTACCTACCTTGCCTCAGATGCCTCCTCCACCAGCACCTCCGCAGCAATTACCACCTATTGTCAACAATAATAACCGTGAGTGTCAGTAGTTGAATCCAGGTCTGTAGGTAGTTACAGAATAGTAAGAACATAAGGCTTTGCTGCAAAGCAGAGCTAAAAGAGGTAGAGGGTAAATTGCCCTGAAAGAATAAATGCAAATTTCAGTGCTTACTTTCAACCTGCAAATATGCTTGATCCCTTTCACCCCTTTCAAGCTATATCCTGTAAGTTTCAACAACTCTCTGTGTGGAACCCTGACAGACACTGAAGGGTCCCAGAAGTTTAGCATGAACATTTAATGTAACTAGATATTTGTGTTTTTCAGAAATTAATGTAGCTTAGTCAAAGTTTGATGACCCCATACAGATAATGCTTTTTTCAAGCTACTGTATTGAAGTATACATTGAAGAAATCATGTTAAATCAAAAATAGAATTGGATGCATAGACCCACTAAGGAAGTCAGATTGACATAACTTGATTTGATTTATTATCAATAATATTCTTTTGGTTATTTTGCAGATGGTCTTGACTACAGGCCAAAGGATCGTACCATTGAGAAGCTAATCTTTGAGGAACGTTGCGACAGCTCTCAATCGATGACAGGCAACTTAGATAACTTAGGTAACAGACGAGGTAGTGACCACAGCACAGTCAGTTCGTATTTCAGTGGTCGGTCATCAGAAGCATCTCCTTTCTTCATGGGCAGTCAATTCTCTAGCCGGCGGTCAAGTCAGACCAGTTCCTACATGTCCTCAAGAAGAACATCAGGAGCATCACAATGGTCTGGTCACATGGGTATGAACTCACCTTACGACCCCATCTCGGTTGGATCATCTCGGAGATCAAGCGAAGCTAGTAGTCTGAATGGTCCAACCGGGCTACCAGGTTTGACATTGGCACAGCAACGCTCTCTTCAGGCTAGATATGAACAAACTATCATGCAACAGAATAGTGGAGATGATCGTTTTGGTATGACTCCATCACCAATGCCACCACCAGGTTACAGGAGAGTGAGTGGTGTGGCCAGTATGCCACCACATCCTCCAAGGACTCCACTACCTAATGAGATCCCAGGAAATGAAATGCGTAGAGGCAGTGAGCCATTACCTTCAAACCAGAACTCTCATATGAACAGGCGCTTTAGTTCATTCAGTAACAAGCAACCACTTCCTCTCCCAGAAAACATGAAGAGCTTCAGACCTGCGTTCCACAACATTCATCATCCACCAACGATACAAGAACAAGATACAGCATCAGGAAGAGAGCAGTGGCAGAACATTCCACAGAGTCAGTATGATCATGGGACTATCCCTGAAGAGAGTATGGATACAGGTGGAAGTGGAGGGCCAGAGGAGTTCATGTTTCCTGATGAGATGGTACAGTTCCTGGATGATCAATGTAAGCAGGAGATGCAATGGACTGGACAGAGACAGATGACTGAAGGCCATGGTAGTGGTGGTACAGGTTTCAATCATCCTCATGGTAGCAACCACCCAGGACATATGCAAGGTGGTTACAACATGCAACGTAATTCTCAAATCAACAATAATAGTTTGCATCTAGCAGCCCAACATCATCAGCAACAACACCAGCACCAGCCAGTGTACAACTCACAACATCCAGGATTCCCACAACACATGAAACAGGAGAATGGTCGCATGGGTGGCCGTCATCAGCAACAGCATGTCACCTGCAGTATGCAACAACCTTCTGCCATGGAGATGTCTCCAGGGTGCAACCAAGTTACCAGTACTGTGGATCCAATAAGCAACCCTTACAACCAGCAGCCACCCCAGCAACAGCAACCCCGGCAGCCCCGGCAGCTACCACAGCCACCACGGCAACCACCACATGCCCCGATGGCTGCTATGGAATGTGAAAATGATCCTGTTGCCAACATGTTAGCAGCTCTCAACTCAGATGCCTTGGATCATGTTCAGCAGATAGTACCAGAAACAATGGAAGGTGAAAGTGAGAACAAGATGCCATACAACTCACAGGGTGCTTCAGCTGGTTATTCTCAACAGGACAGTGTCAATCCTAACATAGCTAATATGGCTGTCAGTGATATGTCCTCCATGCTCACTTCCCTAGCTGAGGAGAATAGATTCCTCTCTATGATGTAAATCTTCTCAGGGTTACATACAGTAAAGGTCATGAGAACTACAATATCTTTCATATCAAGTCCAAAGAATTTTCATACGATGCTGCTTTAGAACCTTCCCATTCAGATAAGACATGTCTGCAGACAAGATTGGATTAACATGTTCTCTCTGCGACAGTTCTCCAAACTTTGTACCAGTATAAATGAGGACTTTGTATTTAAGTTGTAGATTGATGCTGGGAAGAGGATGCATTGATATATTCTCAAATGAATCCTTGCTGCTTCATTTAGAGGCTCAGCCAAATTAGGGTGTAACTTCATATGCTCTTCTTTTCTATTAAGAGGTTTGTTGTTAAATGTGCCACCAGGATAGATTTTATCCTCTCTCAGTCATTGTAAGATGTGACAGTCTCATGTTAAAGACGTTCTCATTTTGGCATGAATTATTACATTAGTATATCAGTATTGCATATCCTTGAACTCGTGTGCCTTTGTCTCAAACAATGTGTGCTCTAATTGATACGAAGTAGTAACATTATGGAGTTATGGAAAGAAATTTAAGTGAAAGAAGAATTTTATACATGGAATATAGAGATTTCAAAGTCTATTTTGTTAAGATGATATTTTTGGCCCTATTAAAGAGTATTATCAAAGTAAATAATCTTTCATCAGTAAGCATCTGCTTAATTGTAGACAGAACAATGACTTTATTGTGTTTGTTTGTATGCTCCTTACATTATGAGATGGTACACCTCAGCAATGAAGGTCATCTGAAGGTCATCTGATGAATTATTCATGTTATCACACCGCAATGTTGCATGTACCTAATCAGCCTTGTGGCTTCTGCCAACATATATATTGTACAATTATTTCCAAGATTTTAATACCATTTTAACCTCATAAGATGTGTGCTTTGAATAGATACATGGATGTGCTAAACATGATAGCCGTATCTAGATGTGTGCTGTTCTATGCTGTGCTACGTATGTATGTATTAAAAAGTCATTTATTCTATTTCCCTTTTTCATCAAAGTAGTCTTATCTCTCAAAAGAGATTCTTTCCTTAAACATCAGTGGAGTAAAAGAAACTTTACTGACACAGATCTCATTTCACATTAATATTGCAAATCTGAAATATTGTAAACAATATTACTAACTCAACAATGATATTTTGAGATTTTTCTGTTATGTGTTTTTTGAGAAATTGAGAAATTTGTCATTGCAGATAACCAATCTTTATCTCCCTGTGAGTAAAAACATATAAAAAAGGAATCATTCCAGAATCATGTGACAAAATTGATGTCTAAACTCCACATTTGGCGGATTGATTGGGTGCCAAACTTATATGAATTTCATTGTGATAATTATTAAGCAATTTCATGGTAAATTGAAAGTGTGCTAGAACTATATTGCAACCTTACTGAAGATGTATTCAGATATTGCAACCTTACTGAAGATGTATTCAGATATTGCAACCTTACTGAAGATGTATTCAGATATTGCAAACCTTACTGAAGATGTATTCAGATAACAAGTATTCAATTTATTCTCTATCATTAAGCATAGTCAAACTCTTTGTGTTCATTCTGTTTTCAAAATAATTTGCCAAAGAAAATAAGACAGTATTCATGTACACATTCAGGAAATGTTTTCAACATAAACCCCAGTCAAGTAATGCATGTTGATTATGCATCATGCACAATTTGCCAATCCTTCGTATTTACTCTGTGTGCTGGATTTAAGAAGTAACAGCTATGCAAATAACAGGATGAATATTGAAATGTCAACTAATGTATAAATGCCAAAATATGAATGTAAGATTGTGTACCCTAAGATCAGTTTTGCATTGATGAGACCAGTATTCAAATAATGATAGAAATTATTGCTTCTAACGGTGCTAGATTTGTAAACATCATGCCTTGTCACTATGTGCCTTAAAAGAATACCATATGTATGTGCTTTGTTTGTTGTTGGTCTTTTATTTTTTTTTTAAAGATTTTGATAGAATGTTTTGATTGTAAATGTATTTCAAATTGTTTAAATGTTAAGGTTTTACCTTGTGTGGCATGGAAGAAAATATGCTTTAGATATCTGGTAATGTCTCTAAGCAATACTCTATATAATGCATGTCTGAACTTTATTAGGAACCGTGATCATGCAACATCCACTAAAATATTCTGGAATGAAATGGTTTTAAGCACTGGATGTGTTTTATAGCATAATCATGAATTTGAAGAAAAAAAAAATTAGTGGTTTTGTAAACAAATGGCTTGACAATAACCTAAATTGTTTCAATTTTTAGTCATTTCAGCTTGAATCAATTTCTGAAGAAATGAAATCCTGTTTACTGATTTGATTTAATGATTATTTTGCAAAATTTAGTTGGCATATGTTCAGATTGATATTACTTGAAGCAAATAACAGAAAGCTTAATCTCAATTTCAGCTGCAAATTATATCCGATAAGCAAAGAGTTTTTACTTTTGATTTTTCCTGGACTGATTTTCATTGTCATATTTTGTAAATAGGGAATTAAGTGTGTTAGTTTTAGGAACAGAACATAAATGGTTTTGTATATGAATGTTATTCCCAATATACTCATTTCTCATTTTTCTCATATTTGTTTATACTTGTAAATAGTATGTAACTCTTGACATGTATGTATGATCGCATGTGGGATTTCATACAGACAGGCTGAAGAAAATTTATATCTTGATATTTTATGGTATTCATTGTTTGTGTTTGAACTTAAGTCTTCCTTTGCTTGATTTTGTACTTGTGAATTCTTCAACTTCTTAAGAAAAAGAAATGCATGAAAACTGCCCTTTATTGAAGGCAAAGTTCTCTTTGCTGATCATATTCATGGTGTGATGTTACTCTACACGGAATCTGCTTACTTACTGCTTGGAGTTAGAGCAAATTTGCTCTAAATGTGTTCCCATTTTGGCAGTTTACAGGCATTTAATTTGGCAGAAGAGATCTTTTTGCTCAGAGCAAATACTTGCCACAAACATGTATTTTATTGTTGAGCTTTAAATGTGCAGTGTATTTTTAGCTTGAAAATTTTTTTAAACATCGCATATATTCAGTGACAAAAAAGTTTTTATATTCCCAAGTGATGTACAATGTGCAAAAATATTTGAATGTTTTATGATATGGGCCTACATAATGTTTTTAACATAGAAATTTGTTTGCTTTTATTTTTAGTGAAATGTGATCCTGTTAAATAATTTTGTCAGCTGAGTCTTGAAAACAACCTCAAATTGGGGTTTTAGTGGCCTGATTATCTGAACTAAAGAATATATTTATGTGGATTAATGTTCCTTTTTTAAAAGCATTACACCTTATATAAAGAAAAGAGTTACCTACAAGAAATGCTAGGGCTCAGTAATTGTGTTTTTAAAAGGCCAAAATATCACGATGCTAGAAAATAATGTTTAAAGGATTTCATCTCTTCTTTCTTTTATTTTCGAAATACCAAGAAAACTGATTATTATACATATTATTATGTCAAACCAAAATGTCTCATTTGTAGGCTCAACGTGAGTATTGCAAACAAAAAAAAATTAATAAAAATTATCAGTGCACTCATGGCACTTTTCTCTCTGACTGAAAGATTCTCTAAAATATGAGGTCCCTATGCCATTTTGTATGTTTTAATCATTACATTCATTCATTTCATAATCCATAATTGACTACCCACACATATCAAATTTCTAATTATTTCCCATGTGTCTCAAAATTTCCAAAAATTAAAGTAGAAATTAACACTCCATGATATGAAATTATGATTTCTCTTTTATCATCTTTGGTAAGTTTTGGTTTTGTTTCTTAGTTGCTGAATTATGTCTTCTAAATTACCCAGTAATTAATGTTCCCAGTATTCTCATGTGGGAAGAAGGACATTCTAAATTCTTAGATTTTCTGACAGATTTCACGTAATGCCTCTTTGTTAATATCAAGCTTTTCCGTCCACATTACACACCATCTCTTTAAAAAGAATGCTGAATTATGTCAAATAGTGTACTTATTGCAGCCTTGTTATGAATTGCCTTGAATTTGCCAATCTAGAATTGATATTTTTCAAGAATTTTTTACTTTTTGTTTGTAGATTTTTCACTAGCCTTTATGAGCTTTTAGATGTTGAATGAAGTACCGGTACTGGTTTTCTTTTGCTGCTAGTTTGTAAAATGGAATGTTGTTATTAACCAAAGAAAGATGTTTTTTAGCAGTGTGTACAGGTCAGAAGACCTTTCTTAGAGCAAAATCAAATAACTTGTTCTCTGTATATTGTAGACTTAGATGTGTTAGAATAGTAGTCAACCAAAAAGTGCCATTTTTTGGAGATGTAGGAAGAGAAACATACATATATCCTTCATACTTTTGTAAAAAATTTCAACTAAATGTTACTAATGAAAACGATTGCCATTGTGGGCATGTATTAACCTTCAGTATTTTATGAAAAGAAATGATCTTTGTTTGTTGGTCATGTGTGTATAAATCACATGAAATAAAATTTGTCTTCAATATCTGCTTCTTCTTGTGTTTTACTTGAAGTTCTTATGTAAAGGGACTATCTCACTGATGGCGAATGCTTGCGAGCGTTGCGATTTTTTTATTCAACCTTTTGACGAATGTTGGTGAAAATCAGACTGCTGCTGGAACAGGACAGAAAGAAGATGAAGAGAAAGAAGAAAGGAAGAAGAAAAGAAAGAATGGCAGATGGTCTCAGTGGGTCGATTTTATAGAAGAACGATAACTCACATGGTCGCTAGCATTGGCGAATCAAAAGAATGATAGCAACACGTCTTACAACCATTCAAAAAGGCTTATGACTGTTCTGCAAACACAACTGTTTGCAAAAATAAATTTGCAATGAAATTTAGAACATGTTCATAATTTCTTTGCGACAATTAAAATTGGTTTGGAACTTATTTACAACCTTTTACAAACCCTAACGAAACCCCAAATTTGCCACGTTCATAAGCATTCGCTTCTCAGTGAGATACCCACTGAAGTAATTATCTATCACATGTACAAAGATATCCATGCTGTCATCCTTGTCTTACTTCCCTCTTATACTTGCTTTCTCTCTCTCTCTCTCTCTCTCTCTCTCTCTCATATGAACACTTTTGATTTGACCTTTCTTTTTTCTCAGTTTTCTTCTGCTTGTAGATATGCTCCCTCTTTTTACCTACTGTATGCAAGTACTCTCCTTTCATGACCCCCCCCCCCCTCTCTCTCTCTCTTCATTCTTCCTTTTACATCATACCCCTTTTCTTTTTTATCCCTCCCCTCTTCTTCACCCCTAGTAACACAAATATCCTGCCCCTCATGTTATATTCCCCCTTCCTTGCCAAATTTCTTATGTCCTTGGGTGGTATTCTGAGATCCATTTTATCTCAGATAAAATAAATTTTTTTATCTCAGTTAAAATCAGTGAGATAAAATACCCTGAAAATCTTTTCAAATCGGTATTCTGTGAACCATTTTATCTGGATTTTATCTCATCTAAGACACGCCCATTTATGATGCAGTAACCAATAAGAAATGTTGTTAAATTGCATTCTCATCTTGCTCAGCCAATGAAATTGCTTTCCTCCAGTACGTGGGGCAAAAGAGCACAGATGCGTTATTTGTACAAATTTTAATACGCTGCTTGCGCTTGCATTCAGACGCGAACGTGTTTGGACTGGTATTTTGGTCAGAAAAAAGTTAGCTTTTTTCGAGACATCAGCATGCCTTTTCAAGGATAATTTCAAGGCTGATATTAGTCAATAAAAATCTTTAAATTCAATTCAATCATCATACGGGAATGTTGCTAGAATAAAGCAGTCGATGATTATGGCATTTTTCTTTATCTTTATCTGAAGACTAATAGCGAATTTATCCAGAAACTTTGTACATACTGGAGGTCCAAGAGATAAAATAGCCCCTACCCTATTTTAAGTTTCATATTCCTTCAAACCAATTGGGCACAAGCGCAAAAGCTGCACATTTGTCTTCAGTTGTACAGGTACGCGCGCTGGAGATGAGGGACCGAGATAAAATGAAGATATAATTTGAGATTTTAAAGTGGTCTCAGAATACCGATTTCATTTTAAAGATAAAATAAAAAATTTTAGAGATAAAATAATGCTCAGAATACCACCCCTTGTCTCTTTCTCCCTCATAATTCTTCCTTGCCCCTCCATTATGGGTTTACCACCCCCCCCCCCTCTCTCTCTCTCTCTCTCTCTTTCTCTCTTTCCCTCTCTCTTTCCCTCTCTCTCTCTCTCTCTCTCTCTCTCTCTCTTTTTCCTCCTCTTTCTTCAATTACGATTCTGCCAGCACATCACCTTCATTTTATTTACTTCCATCAGGGAGATAATTTGAAAATACATTTGTTAAGATCCTTTAAAAGGTAATTTGGCCTATACATGTACATAATTATGTAATTGATTAAATTACAGTCAACTCTGCCTAAGTTGAATTTCTTGGGACTGAAGAAAATGCTTCGACTTAGAGAAAATTCAAAAACAATAGAAAATAAAGGAATGGGACCCAGTACAGACCTTCGACTTAGGCGATTATTCGACTTATGCGACTTTGACTTATGCAGAGTTGACTGTATTTACCTTTTATGTGCTTACCTCTTCTATTGCACCTTTCTTTTCTATTTGTCATGTCATTTCATCTTTTGCACAAGTTGCACCTTGAGAATTTGATTATCAAGTGCATTTGACATCTTACAAATCTTATATATTATTAGTATTAATTATTATCATCATTATTTATCATTATCATTATTACTACTATTAACTTAATATTTACAATTTTAAAAAAGAGTAATTTTCAGAAATTATTTTCTTTCAGTAATCATACATCTTTCTCTCACACTACATTGTAATGAACTTCATAGGACCATGGGAAATACTTTTTTTTTTTTAAAATCCAAACCTTGTTATGTGATGTTCTTTCTAGGTTTCCATGGTCAGTGAATATTTGCAACTGAAGACTTTCATTAACACCCCATGGTGGTCTTAGCCTTAGTGAAAGGCTAAAGCTACTACTAAGGCTACCACATGGTGTTACGGAAAGTCTCCGCTTGTGAAAAATCTTATGTTACAGCTAAAACAAAACACTGCACAAAGGCAAAATTACTCCTTTTTAATGAATTTGACAAGTGTTCTTGATGAGGTTTGTCAAGTGTTCTTGATGAGGTTGTCAAGTGTTCTCCATGAGGTTCCACCTTATTTGATTCATCTCCCTCTCTACATCTTTGTCTCTTTAACTATAAATATTTTCACACAACATGAATAAGATGAAAAGCTTCAGCATTTTTTCATGCATGCACATACAATAAGTTTATTTTGGCTTTTTGTTACATGATAAAATCAAAGAACAATGATATAACACACAAAATTTATCATACATGGACTTATATACTCAGAATAGTTCTTTTCTAAGATTCAACCAAGATATGACTGTTCCCTATTCCAAAAAATTTACTTAGGCTACACAATTATACAAATTGAATCAACAAAATATGAAAATCAGAAGAAAAATATATATATAATTTATCAACTCTAATGGATAAAAAAACACTAGGCAGCATTTGATTATGCATCTTAATCTTATATTTATTTTTCTAAGTAACCTTTTCACTTAGCTGCAGACTGCCTGCATATAGAGAGAATTTATTTGTAAACCAGACTGTTACTTCTTCTTTGGTGGAATTCATCTCCAGCTATATCCATGGCACTTAAGATAGACACTTAGGAATTCCAATCACCAACCAAACCATCACATCATCAGCATGCAAAATTGGTTTCCATTACTATGAACCCACTGAGAATGATTCGATTTTGGTATAACATCCATTATCCAAAGACTTAAGCCCACATCATCTCAAGCTTGGTATTAAATGGGTCAAGTCCTCTCAAAGTCTTGAATTTCTCATTAAAATTTCCTGCCGGAATATAGTAACAATTTTTCATATATCCTAACCCTTCCCTTAAAAAGTATCTGGGATGTAACAAGACATGCTAATTGAACGGTATTAAATATTACTTCCATTATCAATTGAGTGTTGTGAGGCAAAACACATATTTTCATATTTTGATGAATCCACAAGTTGCATCTGCCAGAATTGAAACGAGCTTCAGTCTTTCCATTCATCTTCAAATCATGTTCACCATACACTTTGATATTTCTCCACACATCTTAGCACTAAGTGCTATCATTGCTTGGGAAACAGGGTACACCACAATAAAATAGATCTTTCGCTAAGCGACTCTATACATCTAAGTAACTATTTCCTCTTGTTTACTATCATTAAATGCTGTAAAGAAAAAGCATACATACACAGTATACAAACATACTTATACATTTGTCTATATGATATATTTACATAATACAAGTCATCACTGCCTAACTTTCTTGCCGACACCTGTAGTATTAATGCTCTCAGATATTAATACTAAATTAAATTGTACATGTCCCATCTAACCGACGTACATCAACACTCTACGAAGTGGATATGAACATGATTGGAGTATAATTATTGACCCTCGATTCCTTTCTCAACATTGTTCCATCAGTTTTCAGCTTTATTTCTATTCATATATCAGCCACATTAAGCTACTAGTATCCATCAAGCATCCAATGATATTGAAAAGTTTGAATAATAACATATTGTCCTCAATCAAAGAATGGAACAAATTTACTAGTCTGTTATTGCTCAATTGTGCAAACCAGTACATCCAGCGGTTTGTGGAAAACATAAAAATAAAACTAAATAAAAAACAATAATCAATAGAAAACTTTCTAGTCCAATTTCTTTATCATAAAGGCATGTTATAATATTAGTTTCCTTGTTACACCTTGTTTGATATATGCTCAGAATGCAATATGAACCATGCTAATACCACCTACATATTTATGACAAATAATTCACTAATACCTGTCATTTGCAGTCCATTAAACATGGGATGGTTTCGAGCCGTGCCATTTGAACTGATGTAGTGTTTATTTCAACTTCTGGGAAAATCTATGATGATATATATGATAGACACTAAATCAGTTCCACATTCTATCAATGAGAACCAAGCATTGGATTAATTCTATTATCTACTTATCTCAAGTTTTATCATGCCCAGGATATATCCTCAATCAGCTGCTCATATTAATACAATCTTGCATCTAATCTCTAACAAAAATATCTTCTATTCCTAAATATGCCTTTTTTCATAGATTATAGATCTTTTCTAGGCTATCATTTACTATGATCTCTCTTAAATCTGTCTTTCTCACTGATCTCTATCTTTTCAAGAAAATATACCGTAAATTATCTAGACTTTACACCGCAGCACATTATTTGGTTGAAAGTTGTTTGCATTCATGGCTATTCAGTCATATTAAGCATCAAAATGTATTTAATATAAACCAAAATCAATCTTTCTTAATAATATTCATTTCTATTATCATTATCATTATTAATTGTTATTGTTATTGTTATCATTATTATTATAATTATTATCATTATCATCGTTATCATTATCATTATTAATTGTTATTGTTATTGTTATCATTATTATTATTATAATTATTATCATTATCATCGTTATCATTATCATTATTAATTATTATTATTATTATTATTATTATTATATTTTATTAATTATTATTATTATTATTATTATCATCATCATCATCATTAATTTTCATCATTATTATTATTATTCAAACAAATATCAAATTTATTCTCCTACTGTTGTTAGCAAACTGAAAACTATGACTAGAGATCTTAAGGAAATCGACACAGAAAAAATGAAAATGCTTGTCTTAATTGCTTGAATCACTAAAAAGCCGTACACTGTAGTACTTGCATTCCTCTGACATGAGATGCATACCATTTTCATCAACAAGCTCGTAATAAGAATCAATTCAGAAATGATAACATGTTAGATGTTTTTCTGAATTAATATCCTGTCCAATTAGATTGCTGCTTCATGTAACCATTCCAGTATCATTAATGTACAAGAACAGCATTGGGAATACTGATTCTTACTTTCTTGCTCTTTTACCATATTGATCCTTCACTTCCAAATTCATAATAGTTCATCCTGATGCTGAATTAATTTGTAAGAGTCTATTCTATGCTTATCCTACCCTTTAATCTGAAACTCACCAATAATTAAAAAAAAAAAAAACTGAACAAAACATTTGTCCTTGTAGTCAGTCAGAGTTGCAACAATATCTCTCTCTAGGCAAGAACTCCACAATACACTTAGTATGATAAAACCAAGGTTATCTATATGTGATAAACAGGTACAAAGAACTACTTATCCACATCAGTAACACATATGCTTGCTTGAATATCTATACTAAGGAAAAAAAGAGAGAACAAATTATGTACATAATTTACATTTGATAGCATGATAGAGTCACCAACCATCTGTATGCATTCTTTATATATCAACACTTTTCATCCTATTCTCAATGCTAAAGCCCTAGATAGAAAAAAAAAAATTGTCACAAACTACTAACTCTTCTACTGACTATGTACCTGTAAATTGAGCTGCAATGTAGCAGGCTGAATCAAATACATGTATATCAAACACAAACTTATCATATAGATACACATCTATTATTTTGTGTCTGTTTGATGCTTAAAGTTGGAAGAAAAACATGGTATTTCCTGCACATGGTAAGATATTTTCGAACTTACAAATATCCGTAAAAATGTAATAACTTTTAATGCTATGAAACAATTTTACTGAAATCTGTATTTATTGAAATCTATCTGAGAAAGAGAAATGGAAGGACCCTGCCAATGACCACTACTGTAACATTATACAATGGAAAATCCTTACATGATAATGAGAATCAAATATCCTCACACCCTGTCTGTTAAATCCTTTCATATTTCATTCCATGTCCATTCAACATTCATTCCTTTCACCATCTGTGAAATACCACCTTCCTGGTATAAGCAAGTGATATATGTATACATATCAACCTTACTCAGAAAAAATGTAGATCAAAAAGTAAGATAGAAGGAAAAGATATATACAATATATAGAAGAGAACATTTACTTATTCTGAACTCAAGCTCTTCTTCATGGTGACCTCTCTCTCTCTTATCATTATCCAGTCTTTCAAAGTCTTACAAAGCTAGCATCATCTCAATGCCTTGATTGAATTCTTTCTTCATGGCATGGGCCTTTAAGAAGAGCTGTCAGTCAGTCACTCATCAAACAATGTACAAGTTAGCACCTAGAATATATGTCATGGAGATCACTGCATCTTAAGACATGCTAGAGCAGACCTTATCAGGAGGAACCATCTGTGTCAACACTCTATCCAACCACTGCAGAGGACCATTCAGATGAAGTTCAATCCAACACGGTGTAGAGGTGACTGTCTGTCGTCTATACTCCGCTCCCCAACCCTTCACAAAGCTCATACGGATGGTACACATTCTTGTCAGTTGATAGACAGCCTCAAAACCTCTGTTCACACTCTGGGATAGCTGGGCTGCAAACTCCTGGTTGTTGAAAATCTTCAGGTTGCAGCCTACAAAGTGGTATATCATTAAAAACAGACCTTTTAGATTCCTGGAAATTTACTCATGTGATTGTGTGATTGTAATGCAATATAAACTATGTAGAAATTATTAAGAAATGCTGATTAAGTAGAATGTAAGAATATTCATCTATGTGAAGCACATGGAGATTTTAAAGTATTATGCATTACATAAGAAATCATATTGATGAATATCATTACTAGTTTTATTATCACAAGGTTTTGGTATCCACAAACAGACTCACTCTTACTGAAAATCAAATGAATAGAATACAATTATACAAGGAGATGGAAATATTAAGCTGCAGGACTACACATGTGGCATTACTTCAAACGGTTCAAACTAGTTTTAACTACATTTTAACAAGAGGATATTAATAATAGTAATACTTCGTGTGACATCGCTACTGCAATATTGTATCAAGAGAATGAGAAAGCAAAACACTTATTTCTTGACATTTACTGAAATGCAAGGTTCTAGAGAGAACTTACCTGGTGGGATCTTACAGACTGTAGCGGGATGCCATCCATATCTCTGATTACAATTTGGACTCTGAACAAAGATACTACTATCACTGAGACACTCAGCAAACACCTCACCACCGATGTAGTACAACCTTACACCTTTACCTGAAAATACAAAATTGAAATTGACAGATCTTTAACATCAGATGTTACAAATACACATTTATGACAAAGTGCAACAAACCAACCAGAAAGTTATCAAATATCATTTTTATGTCCGATCTTTAGAGGAGAATCTAAGCGTTAACATGAGGCATTAGTTGTTATCACATGATGTACCTAATCCACTGAAGAGAAATATCTATTACAGAGGAATGCACCTGTTAGCAAATAAGTGTACAAAGTTTTGTGTCTATTGAAACACCATGACTTGTAAGGTGCAGGGTAACAAAGGTAGGATTAAAATCCATGTGGAAGCTTTTGTGAAGTGATCAATACAATGGCCTTAAACTTGACACACTAAGGACATCCTGTTATCAATACAACAACTAACACAATTAGTTATCAGGGATCAAAAAGAGACAAGCAGCCAGGATTAGAAAGAAATGAAAATTATTAAGACAACCAACTCCCAGTCTGACAAATGTAGGTCCACAAAAATACCACCTCAACACTGTTTCATGCTTCCAATTTTTTAATTTCAAGAGTACTCACACAAAATTTTTTACAAACAAAAATACTTTATAGCAATCTCTGATTCAATATGAAATAGATCAAGAAACCATATAAGTGTTAAATAAGTTATGAGAACCTAACTCACTATCTTAATAAAATTCCCCAAACTGGAATACAAAATCACAAGAATAAAAATAAGTTGTCAAGAATGAGAGCTATGCATACCGATATGTCTGCGTGTCTGTTCCACCTGTGGATCCCGATTGACATTAGAGAGTAGCCCAAGACAGAATCTTTCTGAGCTTGATGGATCAGTAAAACCATCAATAGTAAGAGATGGTTGAGATGCATGGAAAGTCTCACCCACTCTCTGGTTCATCTCATAATAAGCAATAGAACACCAGAATGGAGGCTCACAGTATGAAACTGGCTGTAAATCTGTCAAAATGGGACCATGGAAATAGAAGAGAATTAGGGCTTGAACCATTTCAAGATAATATATCAAAATATTTCATAGGGGGTTTTCCAATTATACAGTATATTGTCTCCAGTGAGAGTTTTAAAAATATCAGTGATACTGTATGCTAAAGAGTTTAATCAATCATAAATGAAATAATAATGAATACCATCCATTAACAAGAGAGAAAGTGTTACAAAGCTGTGCAATATTTTGAGAAGGGAAAAGAAGCAAGTTTCGCCCCTTTGGAGAGTGGGAAGGCACAAAAACTCTTCGACAGCCTTTAAGGGCAACCTAAAATCACATTTGTTCACTAGCAAATTAATACTAGGTTCTGAAGACAGGCACTTTTTTGTTTGTGATGTGGTTAAACATTCTTTGTTTTGTCTGTAATTATTTTCTTTAAGGACCTTGAGCATTTAATCAAAATGGAAAATAGCGCTACAGAAATCTATCATTATTATTGAATATGCCAGCCCTAGGCTGTGCTTGGTGTAGTCATAGGAGGTTAAAGACTAAAAAATCTGCACATGCTTGTAGTAATCAGGTAAAACCTAAAACACAATGAACTATATTAACAAGAATTATCAAGAAGATGACTTACCAAGAGATTCTGTAGACTGTGCAGCAGTATTGTCTGTTGAGAGAAAAGTAACAGAGATCATTCAAAACCTACATACTGTATATATATAAAAACAAATCTGTTCTCATTCGTGACAGAGGGTCCACATTATGTGGTTTGGTCTAATAACTTTTGATACAAAGCTCTAAAAATCATACCAAATACATGAGCAGAAAGAGCAAAAAATTCTACACTTACTGTGCCCATTTTTGTTGCATCAATATTTGTTGTTTGATGCTGAAATTTTTTTAAAGGAAAATAAGCATTAAAATCCTTAAATTGGCAATGCGATGAAAATGTTGAAATTACTGTTTTTCCCCGCAAATTGGCAACTTTATGACTTCTCATCATACATTCTGTCAATTTATATTTATTTCAGATACATGACGTTTTATAAGAAAAATGTAGCAATAAAAGAAAAATGTTGGTGTTGCCAATTTGAAGAATAAAAGCTGATCAAATTAGGCTTTAAATAATTCCTGTCACAAATGGGTTAATACAAGAAAAACATTAAAGCAATCAGGTAAGATTTCATTTTTCATATTTACAACACACAACTTTTCAACAACTAAAAGAAGATACATGTAACTGAGCAAAGCTGTGAAAAATTCACATCATACAAGCAAAAAGGGGGTAAAAGACATTTCATATTTATTAGTCAAAAAGAATTACTTTAACCCTACATAAACCTGAAGGGACAACATTTTCCATTAGTAAAGAGTTAAGACCTGCCTTCAGTTTCTGAGAAAGAAGAGTTGCTTTTTCTTTTTCATGTAAATTATTCATCATTATTATTACTATGCATTCTACATACCATTGGAAAATACACCTTAAAAAATATAATCATATCTAAAATAAAAACAGTAACTTTCACTAAAATCTCACTCAAATTTACTTTTGATTTGTCTATTATGTTGCTTTCCATACCTATGTGCACTAATTGTGAGTCATAGCCCATAACATAGCCCATTATGTTAATTGTGTCCTATACCCATTAAACACAAAAATTAGTTTTTAGCCCTTCATTCAAGCACAGCAGCCCCCTGTTCATTCCAATCCCCTTCATCCAGCACAGTGAAAGACCAAAATTTAAAATGAAGGTTGTTTCCTGGCACGAACATTTGGTGCACTGAAAACATAGATGGGCATTTTTCAGTAATTTTGAAGCTTGAAACTTTTCACAAATGTGGATTATTCCTACATGATGGGTTTCATATGGCAAATTATGTTCTACTAAATTAAGTTACTCACTAGCATTTGTTGATGATGATGTATCCATATTCTGCTCACTTGTCTCACCATCATCACTCATGTAGCCTGGTGGTGGTGTTTCTGAAAGCATACAAACACCAACATTTCTTATTTTATAGTCTCAAAGAATACAAAATTTCACTATAAAAGCCAAAAATAAAACCCAAATGAAAAGTCCAAGGCAGGCTCACCTGCATTCAAGATAGCATTCTGATTTAGTGAAAAATTGATGTTGGGGTACTGAAAGGGTGCTGCCAAGTCCCAGAGCCCTTAAGGACAATGTACTATATTTGAACTAAGTTTAGTTTGAACCTATCCACATATTGTTTTAAATGTAACTAGATGAATCCTTGACCGCACGCAGTCGAAATTTATGCCTCCGCCTTTGCCAGATCAGGGGGGGGGGGGGGTGTAACATAAAGAGATACAATCAATCTTACAATTAAGCTCTTTAGTACATGGTTTGCCATAGACTTACGATTGATATCAATCGTAGGATTGATTGTATTTTTTATGTTACACCCCCCCCCCCCAGAAATATATCACTTTTGATAATGGGAAATGTATTAGGATACATTTCAAGTACAAAAGTGGAAAAAATGGTTCTATTTTAATGACAATGTGACAGCCAGATTTGAAGTTAATCCATCAAATGGTTCTTAAAAAGTTATCACAAGAAGAAGCAATTTTCACATGTATATGACCTCTATGACCCTTGACCTTTGACCTCGTGACCCCAAAATCTAATCAGACCATTGTCCCTCCCATATGCACACATCACACAAGTTCTGAAGTTGATCCATCAAATGTCTGACTTATCATGAGAACAAGCCATTTTCATGTATATGACCTCTATGACCTTTGACCTCGTGCCCCCAAAATCTAATCAGATCATTGTCCCTCCCAAGTCTGAAGTTGATTCGTCAAACAGTTCTTAAGCTATCGCGAGAATGAAAACGGGACGGACGGATGGACAGGCAACCCCAAAACATAATGCCTCTGGCACCCACCTTCGGTGGGCGGAGGCATAAAAATGTATCTAATTTTCAACACTGAGGAACTTTGCAGGGAGCCCTCTGAAGGGCTTGGTGCCTTGTCGTATCAACTTTGATATCTTTCTGATCTGAATAATTCTTACCACCTTTGGTCAGAATCTAGCCATGTGCATTTATACGAAAAAAATCACAATGAAAATATCAAATTTCCCCCATGGGGCACTATGAGGCTGCTGCCCATCCATGAGACCCTGTGAGAGCAAGGTACACTGCTTGACCAAATTAAGGTGTTCTTCCCAAAGATCTAGACATGTATTTTAAAAAGTAGACAAATGGCAGAGTAATGCCACTTGGGCCCTCTTGTTACACAGGCGAGAAAAAAAAACCAAACATCATGGATGGTGGACTTATCATCTCTGGGGGGTGTAACATAAAGAGATACAATCAATCTTACAATCAATTGTATCTCTTTAGTACATGGTTTACCATAGACTTACGATTGATATCAATCGAAAGATTGATTGTATGTTTTATGTTACACCCCCCACGTCTGGTAGATGACCCTTGACCTTTCTCTCTCTCATTTCCTTTCTCTGTTCTACACAATCATGTTTAATCCTTTAATTCTGTTCTTTATGAAATATATATCTCCTTGCTGCAAAAACACAAAAAATCCACAAGTCATACAAAGGTAAACAAGACCCACATGGTTTCTCTGCCTCCCACAAAATTTTTAATTATTTTGCACACACTTCAATAAAAGCTACATACTGGTTACCATTACCCCTTCCACCTGAAAATATATTTCACTCATCTTTGACTAAAATCCCCGCCATATATTCCAAGTTATCATGGAAACACAATATTTGCAAATAATTTTAAATGTATTTGTCTGACCCTATGACCTTTGACCTACATATTTCTACATGTAATGAGATCATCTTCCTATGGTGATACATACTAGCAACAAGTTTGAAATTCATACCACCAACGGTTCTCAAGATATCATATCAGCAAAACTAACAACTGAAATTTTGAAAATGACCCATGACTTTTGACCTAACTACCCCAAAATCTAATCAGATCATCTACCAATGATGATACATACTAGTAGTGCTGTCATCGAGGAAAAAAATCTTTGTCAACATGTTGTGTTAAATTCTAGCAGTCGCTGCGGTGTGAACCCCACGATATTTATAAAATAAAGCTGCTAATCTGTAGCAAAGAAAATTCATACTCGCAAGACTTCATATTCGTATTTTGGGGAAGAAATCTGTATTTTCCTACAGTCTCTTGAAGAACGGTCAAGAAAACACTGTGCGGACATGTAGTGCATGCCCATGATCTATTAAACATGCAGCTATAGTCGGAGGTCAGCTTGGTCACATACACGTACGTACAAAAAAGTATCGCTTACTTCAGTTACGTTCAACACCCGGAAGATCGTTCGCTCGCTGGCGGGTGGGCGATTCCTGTGCTTTTCTATGAGGAAACACCTCTGTTCGTGCAAGCTCATACATATTGAAGTTATCGACAATTTTCGTACGCCAATTTGAAGATCGTTCAATTGTACAGGCCAAATACGGGGGTTGGTACATAGTGCACACAGTATGTATGTTACAATGACCAGTGCAACAATTCCCATCGTCAAATTGGCAACTCTTGGCGCCAATTTAAAGATCGAAAAGTTGAAGAGGATAAATAAAGATATTTTAGACGCACGCAGGTACAGCACTGATGAAATACATAATTAATTTTACATTTCCGTACCGTTTGCATTTGCAAAGTGTATGTAAAGCGCAGCCAAGCTTCTAATTAGTACTCTAACGTTATGAGGGTTGATTCTTGTCGCCATCATAGAATCTTTGTCAACTTGTCACCTTCCGGTCAAAATACACTATTATCGACAAGCTTGGCGA
Source organism: Echinometra lucunter (assembly GCA_029962745.1). Classification (NCBI taxonomy): domain Eukaryota; kingdom Metazoa; phylum Echinodermata; class Echinoidea; order Camarodonta; family Echinometridae; genus Echinometra; species Echinometra lucunter. The sequence continues at coordinate 60,928,921 of CM057151.1, read as the reverse complement.
CAAAAGACTTGTCGATGACAGCACTACATACTAGTACCAAGTTTGAAGCTTATACATTGTACCTCCAATGGTTCTTGAGATATTGTTAACGAGGCTAACACCTGATATATTGACCTTTGTTACCTTGACCTTTGATCTACATACCCCAAAATCTAGTGAAATTGTCCAACTATGATTATACAAGGACCAATTTTGAAGTTAATACCTTAAACGGATCTTGAGATAACGTGTTAACAAAAAAGCGTGATGGAAGGATGGACGGATAGACAACCTGAAAACATAATGCCTCCGGCACCACCTTTGGTAGGTGGAGATATAATTAAAAAGAGCACAGAAACTTAAAACTCCTTACCTGATATTTTGAGACCAAGATCTGAATTTGTTCAGCTCCTATATCATACATTTAGCATGTACATTAATAATTCATAAGGATGTCGTACATGTATACTGCACTGTCTGAGTTGAAAATGTCAATTTTAAGCTTCGGCTTTCTACAGCCAGACAAGGATTAAGATCCTTCTTGTCTGGTTACACACGAGCAGAAAATAACAGAGATGAAGCTACGTAATACTGATATTTTTAGCTTTATCAATTTATGTATTTACAATGTATAAACATGTTTAATAATCCATTGTGAAGTGCATACAGATGGTAAGATAATGTAGGTTCAATATTCCTGTCATTACATTAAGTATGATTTATGTAGCTTTCTAAATGGTACTTTAGCAATGTTTTTTCAAGTCAGCCAATATCTTTTTCTATATTATGCAGTTTTATTGTTTTTTAAATCTTTATCAACATCGTGTGAGGGAGATGGCCAAATTGTCAGATTGTAAATAAAATTACGTAATAATCAGTATCTTACCCTCATGTATGAAAACTTTGTACCTCTCTAGTCCACTAGCCCCTACATTCCATCCTAATAATTATATTGAAGTTTCTTTATTTAAAAAAAAAAAAAAAAAAAATTGAGAGGGAGATAAGCTTATATTTTCTATTAAAAACTTAAAACTTTCCAAGAGGGATGTTCAAAATCTTGACAAAAATAAACCTAGATTTTTGTAGTCTTGGGAATATTCCAAGTAAAAATTACTGCCAACTGGCAGGCGACAACTAGCTGCTACATGACACTGAATGATGAGGTCTGATAATGATGAACACTCTAGCAAGTAGACTAATAAGATGTGAATGTTGTCAATACTGATTTGTCTGCAGACTACGTACAAATTGGGACAAGAGTAGCAAATTTATTTCCCATGAACTCTATCAATATAGATATTTGAAAAGGACTGTAAGATCATGTAGCTGGAAAAGTTAAAGATAAATATTAATTCCGCAGTGTAAAGTAAATTTCCTTTTATAGTATTAAGGGTATGAAGTGACTTTGTAAAACTGGATATATGAATATTCAATTTCAGGATATATAACTTGCTAGAATCCTTTATATACCCACTTTGGCTGAAAATAAGATATTGCTGAATGGCTCAAGTTTTCATGGCACAGTGTTTCTGTAAATGAGAATGAAAACACCCTCCATGACAAGTTTTGTCAAGGAATGATAACCTATTCAGCACTTTAATAACATAACACTTACGTGTACCATGCGGTCACTTGACTTGAAATTACAATGTAATACTCTTTTCTTTCACTGATTGTAGATTTGTAGCATGCAAAATACATGTAAATATGTTCCATGGCAACTTTTTTCCAATTTAAGGCAAAAAAAAATATAAATAATTCGGAAAAAAAAAAAATTGGGGTGGGGGATGGGGAGCAATTTTGAAGGCCAAATTGTACTTCATTGTCTTGTATGTCATTTTATTCACTAATAAAACATGAAAGAAGTTTTCATACAAGTTATTTGCAGTAGATGTACATGTACCTACAGATATATAATGATTTACATACATGTACATGTATGATGCCAGTATTATTACCTGAGGGGAGCACATGTGGACTTTGTGTTTCCATGCCAGCCAAGTAGGTAGCATTGTCTGGTACTGTATTGGTGAGTTCATCAAGAGGGGGCAGTGTTGTTCGTTGGATATCCGTTGGCACGTCTGTTTGCCTAGGCACCAGCACAGGAGGAAGCACTATAATAAACAAACATTAAAATGACAACACAAAATTTATCAATTTTTGAACTACTTGTCTTTAAAAGTTTTTTTTTCCCCTTCTTATACTGAAAAACAGTACAAAAAAAAAAGAAAAAGAAAACAAGGCGTTTGCGATGTTGTGTCTCGCCCACTTGTGAAAATAACTAGAAATATCGCGATCTGTGATGGCACACAACAGAACTGTATCGAAAGTTTTGTGTCATAAGAGAGTCTTGCACGTAAACTTTAACCGTTCAACGTTTGACCTGTAATGACCTTTGACCTGACCATGTGACCTCTGACTGGACCATAACATGCAGGTCCCCTTAGTGCATCTACAACCCAAGTTTGATAGATAAGTGTCACACGGTTGCAGAGTTTTGTGTCATAAGAGAGTCTTGCACGTAAACTTTAATGTTTGACCTGAAATGACCTTTGACCTTACCATGTGACCTATGACTGGACCATAACATGCAGATCCCCTTAGTGCATCGACAACCCAAGTTTGATAGATAAGTGTCACACGGTTGCAGAGTTTTGAGTCATAAGAGAGTCTTGCACGTAAACTTCAACGTTTGACCTGAAATGACCTTTGACCTTACCATGTGACCTCTGACTGGACCATAACATGCAGGTCCCCTCAGTGCATCTACAACCCAAGTTTGGTTGAAAAGTGAGTCACGGTTGCAAAGTTATGTGTGATAAGAGAGTCTTGCACGTCAACTTTAACATTTGACCTGAAATGACCTTTGACCTTACCATGTGACCTCTGACTGGACAATAAGATGCAGGTCCCCTTAGTGCATCTACAACCCAAGTTTGATTGAACAGTGTCACACAGTTGTAGAGTTTTGTGTCATAAGAGAGTCTTGCACGTAAATTTTAACGTTTGACCTAAAATGACCTTTGACCTTACCATGTGACCTCTGACTAGAGCATAACATGCAAGTACGCTTAGGGCATCTACAACCCAAGTTTGGTTGAAAAGTGAGTCACGGTTGCAGAGTTTTGTGTCATAAGAGAGTCTTGCACGTAAACTTTAACGTTTGACCTGAAATGACCTTTGACCTTACCATGTGACCTCTGACTGGACCATAACATGCAGGTCCCCTTAGTGCATCTACAACCCAAGTTTGGTTGAAAAGTGAGTCACGGTTGCAGAGTTTTGTGTCATAAGAGAGTCTTGCACGTAAACTTTAACGTTTGACCTGAAATGACCTTTGACCTTACCATGTGACCTCTGACTGGACCATAACATGCAGGTCCCCTTAGTGCATCTACAACCCAAGTTTGGTTGAAAAGTGAGTCACGGTTGCCAAGTTATCTTTCATAACGTTTGTGACGGACGGACGGACGGACGGACGACGGACGGACGACGGACGGACGACGGACGGACGACGGACGGACGACGGACGGACGACGGACGGACGACGGACGGACGACATTTGGATCCCTTAGTCTCGCCTTCACCTCCGGTGGGCGAGACAAAAATTGAAAGTGTATGAGAAAAATTCAAGATATGTAAAGACATTGACACAAAAAAGGAAGCAGTATTTGATTCTTTTCATAATCAATTCCATACACAATCACAATCATGCCAATCACAACACCTGATCACCATGATCACAATTAAGTATCTTATACACTCCATGTACATTTTTAAACATATTTTCAAGCATGAAAAAGTTAATTCAATAAAATACAAAAAAGCAAGGAAAAAAAAAATATTTTAAAAATCATTGAGAATTGAGGTTGAATATAACACACAGCTTTTCAAGTAGATTTTTTTTTTTCAATTAGAAATCAACACAAATATGCATCAATTTTTTCATATGAAGCTAGGGACCCTCTGTATAATATGATGTTCAAATAAAGGTTGTCACTGAGGACCTGTTTCTTATTTTCCGGTATATAAGGCGCATCCAGATTTTTTTCTAGTTTTCCAGGGTGGGGGGAAGGGGGCGGGTGGGTGGCGCACCCTATAAGTTAGTATTTACAGTATTAAAAAAAAAGAAAAAAGCTTATCCTGTTATCCACCATTCATATCATTTTGTATATGGGTTGATCAAAACAGGCAATGCCTAAACTTTGAGTACATTTAAAACCTAGTCAATCACTGATGCAGTAGGATGGCATTACTCTCCATGAAGAATAACAATATTAGTGTATTTTGATAATACTGTGTTTTGTTTTTGATGGGATCTTGGAATGATGTCTCACCATTTCATATACAAGTATACAGAGAAATCCTTTCCTTCTCTTCTACTTCAGTCATATGACTTACTTCATGTTTATTTTTTACACTTCAGTCACAAGATCTACATTTATGATATCAAAGATTAGAAACATCTGACTTCATGTGAAATATACATAACCTACACATACCACAAACCATGTACCGGTAATCACAATCTCCTGTATTGATCCTAATGCTATCCATAACTTGACATGATACCATAATTGTTGCATCTACATAGATAATATAACTTAAGTCACTTCCTTACTTTTCAGAATTATGACTGCAATTTCCGCTCTCTATCTAAATTATATAAATCTGCCAAAAATAAGATTGACAGGAAAAAAGATCCCAATTTCCTGTTTTCTGAGATTGTACAAAGTCATGAAAATGACAAATGGAAAAGCGATACTATATCCATTAATATTCAGCCATTTATTACTGTATGTACAAAGAGGTCAAAAGAGGAAAGAACCATCAACCAAAAAGACAAGTGAGAGAGAGAAAGAGGGGGGATTACAAACAATAGAAAAGAAAATACTAATTATACATATCTACACAAACTTGCAAATAAACTTAAGATTCTCTTGCGAGTAATTAAAGAAACCTATGAATGATGGTATTCTTATGGTAGTATCTATAAAACTCTAAACAAGTTCCCAGCTCACATCCTTTGTTACATGTATTTCCTGTTAATTACACCACTTATTCACACCATGTGTCATACAAAACATCCTGTGAAATTAAGATGATTTACATACATCAGGAGTCAGGACAGATCTGCACTTCTAAGGCAAAAACAATAATACAAAACAAAACATAAAATTGTATTGGAGTAACCCATCCTACCTTGAAAACATCACTGACCCTATTTTCTTTTATTATCATTTTTTTCATTGCCATTGATATCATGTATGATCGTGCTGCCTTCGCAATTAAATATGCTGTGCAGAAAAACAGGAAGTGTTGCGGAAAGAACAGCTTTTTTCCTACTGTAAAATATGTGTTCCGAGTAGTTTCGGTGAAAGTTTTACCTCTTTTTTTTTGTGAGCAAGCCCAATAGCTCTTGTTTAGGTGATATCCTTGCATGTATAACTGCCTATCATGCTCAATGAAACCCATGCACAGAACATGTACATGCATGCTATGTGCACCTCACCATAGTGTTGTACATGTTCAGTGTGAAGGTCACAGTTAAACTTGGGCCTAAAACTCTGTTCAGTGTTTTATAATGTGGGCATGAATTTGTATGCATGTATGTTGGAAGGGAAAGAATCCCCCCCCCCCCCCCCGGGACCTTGGGATGAGGCTCCAAAACCACCCCTCTCCCCTTCCGAATGGTATGCAGGTACCTCACAGAATGTGTAAATCCTCCTTGTCTATGGATGATTCCTGATAAATCTGGCTATAATCTAAAGTAACATGAATTTCCATCTTCTGAATGTTTACATTCATACATGCTGTATAGACAAAACAAACTCTTAACCCCAAACTTAACCAAGTTAAACAGTCAGTAGGTAATTTCCTATTGATCAAAAGGTCAGATGTAGGAGGTATTCATTTAAAAAAGGATGCCATAAAGACATTTCCTACCTAAGAATGATAGTATTTTTTATGGAATTTGAACAAAAACTTTTGAAAATAAGGGTTATAATACAAAAAAAAAAAACTAACACTGCTTTCAGACGAGAGAGTTCTCATATCGATATACGATGTATGGATATATCGGCGTATGGATATAGGATGTTTTTTCGAATCTGAATGCTCTTATATTGATATGTCGTTCCAATATACAACGTATATCGAAACGATGGTTTGGGCATCGTTTCATACGATTATAATATATCCATACAATGTAAATTCATTTCTGAATGCTCTCAAATCCGTACGTCGTATAAGTAGGCAGGACTTAATATTTGCAATGCGCGCTTAGGGCCCGACCTCTGCTCTACTGCAGATGAGTCCAGCACAACGCAACATAAACACGAAGCGCAAAGCCCGCATGAAGCTCGTACTGTGCAAGGGAGAGACTCGTACATATTCATGAGCTTCCCATGAAAGTTCGACTAAGCGCGAGGTCTGAATGCTCCTGTACAATTATCGGATAACGGGGCGTTGCGTCTGAAAGGTCTCATATCAATACGTCGTATATCCATACGTCGTATGAATATACGATAAGTTGGTGCATCTGAAAGCGGGGTAAATCTCAGATAAGTTAGTTTTTGAAACATGAAAATTTAAGTTAATTGACCTCAATGACCTTTAACCTTGACTTTGTGACCTGAAATTTTCTTTATATGATTTGTGATAGTTGATAACCCTTGTGAACAAAATTTTCATGGAAAATGAGCATGAACTTTGGAAGGACAGTATTTCCTAAATTGTTAGCGCCTTCACCATCACAAAAGCGGCATCTTTATCTCGCTCTCGCTGCACAGGCGAGGCAAAAATGTGGAGGTTCACAACATATATACTGAACATTCATCAGTTACTGGGACCACTAGTCAAAAAACATATGTGCACATTTATTCATGTAAAAAGTCGACACTGATACTAAATACCGGTAGGCCTGAACCTGAAAAAAAAAACTTTCATTCTTTAACTGTTCCTGAAATTCAAATTTTATTTGAAAGAAATGAGGTAAAATGACAGTCAGGTGTCCAATACGGAAGATGGCAGAGGACGAAGCTGAGCTATATTTAGAGATCATAAGTGGCAACAGAGCATGCACAGTATAGAAACAAAAATGAAATTTCCTGTTATCCAGTTGAGCTTGAGCAGGTGTATTAGCAAAGAGTGGCAAAATTAGCCACTGCTTCCTTGCTAGTTATCAATTTATGAATATGTTCCTAACTGCTATTACATCCAGCACGAGGTCAATGCTTCCGTTTTGCATTTATCTGGCACCACAAACTGTTTACTACTTTCCCCTAGCCACAGATCATGTCTTTCCTTCTACAGAGAGAACCAAGAAACAAGTCAAGGGAAATATTTTGTTCATTTGTGGCAGAGAGCAATGACTATGACCACCACACCTGGTGTAATCAGCCACAGCGTACAACCCCAATTAAATCCTCGTAAACACATAAAAGCTACTGAATTCGTAACAGCTACAGAACGCCTCGCTGAGAGAGGATCAATGAATCCTCGAAAATACACCCTCTCATATCTCCCTTATTTTGGCACCAAAATTCATAAAAATTTCAGATTACATGAGAAATGATGATATTATTCTTCATTTATATTTTCTCTGAAAACGGTTGGGTATTTTTTGAAATACAAGTATTTTTCAGTTTCAAAGGACCTTGGGAAGAGGTGCTGATTTTTTCCCCGACATGAGCCTAGTAAAAAATGAATATGCAAACAATTGACATGTTACTAGACTTCAGTGTCCAGACTTACTCCCTGTGTATTTTCATGCTTGTGCAATTAGTAGTTTTTCTGTATTTCTGCCTTCAAAAATCACGGTTTCAACATGAAACAACTGTAAGCTGCAACTACTGCGGTGCTGCGCATGCGCTTTTCCGACTTTTTCCATGAATGAACTAAGTCGAGAGCATTACGTCATGCATGCAACGCTCCAGCTCGTATGCACGTGTGTACCGTCGATCGTCAATCGCCCAGCAAGCAACAAGTTGTTTGCTGTTTATGCAAGGTCAAAATAATGTATGCACATAATTTTCTTCCAAGTTTCCTTTCTGTAAAACTGTTCATTATTTATTAACTGTGCCATGCTTCGTTCTGTATTTTCAGAGCCATTTATTTCAGCTAGAACTTCCCAGAAGTGCACAGATCTCTTACCATTTGCACCACAGATAGTTCAGTGGTTTGCTATGCCTTAGCTTCGCACAGTCACAGACTGCGCAGTGTGAAGACCGAATGCCCATGACGACATGTGCATGAACTGTAGTACATAGGACTACACGAGATGAATCTTGAAGTGTTCGTGAATGACAAATGTTTTGGATTTTTTCCTGACATAACCATTCGACAAGAAATTTTGAAAAGATATTTGGAGGGGATTTTTGATATACTTTGATTGTTCATATATGCAAGCTTCGATCTTGGGCAACAACAGAAAATATGAAAAATAACGTAACTTTTGCTGACTAAAAAAAAAAAAGAAGGCATCTCATTTCACTAATTTTTCATATATCAAAACATGAATCTGCTAAAAATAGTTATGACGCGAAAGAACAACTCTCATTCTTTAATTTGAAGTTGGATTCATTTCATTTGGTGGTTTCTAAGGCGAGATTTTACAGTTTAGCCAAGACTCCTCCGTAGCAGTTTTGCGTAAACAAATTGTTTATTTTATGCAAATTAGGCAGGACGGAGTGAAAGCTTCGGGCAGTTAATTGGGGTCGTACGCTGTGGCTGTAATCTGTAATTACAGCAGGAAAATAGAGGCTCAGCAAAGTCACAACCTTATTTCTTTCGACATTTCTCTAAAAGGATAATACTTCCAACAACAAATCAACTTGACATCTTCATTTGAGATGATCAGAGTACAGTAGAACTTCCATTCACAACTGTGTCTAAACCTTTTCAAACAAGGAACACATTAACATGATCAATACAAATATCATGTCTGCTATGACCAACAAAGTTTCTAAACCACAAGGAAATCACTACAGGTAAGTTCAGGGGCCCGTTGCATAAAACTTACTATGCTAATGTCATGTTGCTCAACAGCCAATCAAAATCCAGTAAGTTACTATAATAGTAAAGTTACTATTGTAGTAAGTTTGATGCAACGGGCCTACATGTAGTTCAGAAGTTGGAAAAGCATATTGAGACAGATAAGCTGACACAACAAACTCTATGCATGAATTCATTCAAGAAGTATTGAGCACTTACATAAAACTTTCAAGCATTCTATGAAATATTAAGAATATTTAATTAACAAAATGGGAGTTATAATAATTCCTCACAAAATTCTAAATGAGCCAACATTCTGTAGGTAAAAACAATTACCACAAAAAAATCCACACTTAGCAAAAGGTATTTGGGGGTAAAATTATAATGCAAGACACTAATTAAATGATTTCGGGTAAAAAGTTCGGATAAAAGATATGGGTTACCGTTTTGCAAATGGAGGTTGACAGTTCCTTATCACAAGAACCACACAGTTTACCGCGTTAAGTGTTCTTGTGAGAGGTAGATGTAATAGGCTCCACCTGTACCTACATACCAAATGAACCACTCCTCACTAACCATTCAACCTGTGCACCCAACCTGTCTTACTCAATAGTCAAGTCAATTAGCATATCAAAAACCAAGTGCAGCTCCTCTTGGGCTTCTACTAAAAAGAGGGAACTTAGAGGCAAAATCATTTTGACAAATGCAATTATACCAAAAACTACAGGGGTAATCAGACAATCACTATTAAACGAACAAGCGCTTGCATGCAAGTATGAAATACAGTGTATTCTTTTTTGATAATGCCCATTTGTTTTCATTCATTTCTTTCTTCAAAACATATTTTGTAAGACTTTTGTTATAGCATCTGTTCATTTTTTCTTCAACGTTTTTATCTAGATTATGTGATTGAGTTTACTTGCTCATGGATTAGTTACGGTGCATAGTGAACGATATGGTTCCTATAACCCTAACCCTAATGCTAATCCTATGGCTAACACTAACTCCTAGTCCTTATGTAGACCATAACTGATACATGCATATGTTTGGTAACCTTTTTTACCTTTACAAAACAAAAAGAAAAAAAAATGTAATTCTCATCACTCAAAAACTGTTATGCAGAGTATACATGTACCTCTTTAACCTTAACCCATTCGTGACAGGAATTATTTAAAGCCTAATTTGATCAGCTTTTATTCTTCAAATTGGCAACACCAACATTTTTATTTTATTGCTACATTTTTCTTATAAAACATCATGTATCTGAAATGAATATAAATTGACAGAAATTATGATGAGAAGTCAAAAAGTTGCCAATTTGAAGGGGATAATGGTGATTTTAAACTTTCTATCACATTGCCAATTTAAGGATTTTAATGCTTATTTTCCTTTAAAAAAATTTCAGCATCAAACAACAAATATTGACGCAACCAAAATGGGCACAGTTTGTGTAGAATTTTTTGCTCTTTCTGCTCATGTATTTGGTATAATTTTTAGGGCTCTGCATCAAAAGTTATTAGGTCAAACCACAAAATGTGGACCTCTGTCACGAATGGGTTAATGTAACATTATTTTGTTATGTTAAATTTATAATATTGTGTTCTATAGAATTTGTAATATCTTGGCCCTCTTGCATAAAAAGTTGTGATTAAATGCAACTGAAAAAAATTAAATGCAACTTGATTTTCAACCAATCACAACTGAGTATTTGAGACTTGCATTTAATTTTTGGAGTTGCATTCAATTGCAACTTTTTATGCAAGATGTCCTAGTTCATTTTTGTTTCAGTTAATTAGTTATTTAGAGAAACAGTGAACCATTTGATTGGCCAACCAGAGCTCTATTACTCTGCTGCTCAGAGCATTTAATGATTCCATAAATTTCTGGTGAGGCTTTGGTTCATTTTTGCATCCTACGTGTTTTATATATATATATAAATTATCAAATAGTTGCAAAGGTAAAATATGACTTATCTATCATCCTGACAAAATTGTCTCCTCATGAATTTCTCAAATAAAGGTTCATAAAACATTTCTAGAAAGCTATTTCTTATTCCCATTTCAACACTATGCCTACAGACATGGAGATAGTCTAAACTAGATAGTATCACACATGTCAAAGGTCAGGGCTACTGTGTCAACTACAAATTCAGGCTCATGTCAACTTCAATAATTACTTATATCCTTCTCTCCTTCATCATACAAATCAGTATCCATGCTTGTCAATCTAATTTAAAAGAGAGGATGTTTTTCTTCTTCAAATCTTCCTTTCTCATCAACTCTTGCAGTTGTATTTTTAGTGAGGATACTATTTTCCTGCATTTGTTAGTTCTTTTTTTTTCCCTTTTAAATTAGTTTATATGTAAAGGAAGGGCACTTGTTATGGGGTTGATGAAATGCTAGCGGTAATGAAGTAATTATATGCAATGATGACAGCTTCCTCCAAGCAAGGATCACTTACACTGTACACGATGATTTGCTGGACGAATTAAGAACAAGGTGATGACAGTAGAAATTCCAAACAACACATGGTTTTCTATGCTTGAATTCACTGAGCACTGCAAGTACAATGTACATGTACAAGTACATTCTGGGCAAGAAACACTTCTCATTAAACTTTGTGTGCACTGTCAGTTTCTGTGGAATTTATTAAGAAAACGTCTGAAGGAAAAAGCTTGTTTTCCAGAGTAGATTAAAGAGCAATCACCTATGCCCAGTTCAAAAGAAGAATGGTCAGTATATTTAATGTAAATGAGACCACTTCAACTTTGAAACTAAGTTCTTTCAACACTTCTAATTCAATGATATAATCTTATTCCTTCCAATGGGAAATTTTGGTTGCTATGACAACTGTTAGGAATAAAGGCCCAGGAAAAAATCATGACTCATCAATCAACCACTAGATTTTAGAGCTTGATACAAAAGATATAATCTGATGACGCAAATCTCAAACAGTGAGTTTCTTTATGTAATTATTCCTTTTGTCATCTTGGGTGGAACAATGAAATAATAATAATGTTAAGTCAAATGAAAAGATTCTTTCCTTGGCAAAGCACTTTAGTATCTTACAACCAACCAGTTCATATTTTACCACAGAAATCTTGTATTGATTATGTAATCACAACGATGAATATGTCTAACACTGTAAATCTGCTCACCAAAAACATCTCACGTTCTCTACAATTAGCCCAATATACTACAGATCTACACACTTCTTCATGAAAAAAAAAAAAAAAAAAATCACCCCAAAGCAGATTTAGCTATGCGACTTTAGCTGTCTAGCAAGCACCCTGTTACCTAATCTGCATAAATTAGCTCATCTGAAATGAACTTTTAAAACAGTTTCCACCAATATAACTTTTGTAAAGGTGCAAGCTAAATTAATTCTTGGAGAAAGTGAGAAACATGAAACCACTGTACATGTACATCTTGGACTGTATGAGAGAATGACATCACAAATTATATTAATATGTCCTCATCAATCTTCATATCAATAAAATATAACTTCTGTACTACAGGGGAAACTCGGTATAACGAGGTCGTCGGGACCGAAGGCTTTTCCTCGTTATAGCCGTTACCTCGTTATATCAGAACAAACAAAAAATTGTATGTATGGGACTACATGTACATACATGAATGTACAGAGTTCTGCTGCCGCTATTTATGAACTCATTTTGCAGCTACAAAGACATTGATAATAATATTATCCTCTGATCTAGCTGATAATATTCTGGATAATATCAGAAAATGTGTTTAAAATACTAATTTCAGACGCCAAAATTACCGATGACATGAAAGTCCATCGCACCATCAAGGTTGCCTGTTCGTTCTGAGGTATGAAAAAAAAAGTTGCGCACTGTACTATGCTACAAATAAAAACACGTAATCTGCATGCATCGGCCGCCCAGCTGAGCCAGCTGGGACTTGTGTATGCCAGTAGCGGTGCCTTATCTCTGCGGAATGGTTTTTGTTGATAAAGCTGCAGTGAAATTTGCTTGCTCGTAATAACGGGAATGATTATCAATGTATTTCTTTGTTTAAGGGGTTCAGGATTTAGCTCGTTATAGCCTATATCTCGTTATAGCCGATCTCGCTATAACAGGTTCATGCTGCCATAGACTTACACGTAAGTAAATTTGGGACAAAACCCTCGTTATGTCGAGATTTCCCTGTACCATAAAAGTTAAACACAATATGTATTGAATATAACTTTCTTAAAACATTTTATTTTCATTTCTTCATTAATTCCTTTATTTTGTATCCACTGTATAATGTGACTGAAATTATACTTATTGCTGCCTGGTATAGAAGTTTAATGCATGGCATAGAACGAAAGCAGTAGGACTGGTAGATGAATTACCTGGAGTCTCAACTCGTGCATAGTGGTATGGGTTGACACAGACCTCATCTTTCTTGAGATGAAAGGCATATTCACATCGCTCTACAGCCTTGAGCTCATGATGGCTCTGAAGATCAGGCCAACGCCATAGTCTGCAGTAGATCACATGAGGAAGTCCCTTCCTGTGAGATACTTGCAAACGTCCATCAAGGGACCTACACAGCAATGAAGGAGGAAAATAAATGCAAAGAAAAAAATAAAATTACATACATAATATCATAATTCAAATACATAATTAGTAATGTTTTGGACGTTTACTTCCGATAAATCAAGGCTTGACACCAAACAGGGCCAAATTATTACAGGGCTCTAACAAGTTTAGCATTACCAACCCGCTACTAAAAATAGGGTATTGAATAAGCTCTGGAAATCTGCAAAATTAATAAGGTGAAGAAAAAATACCAAATGACTTTTCTAAAGAAAATTTTTTAAAGCCCTAAAAAGAGAGAGAAAAAAAAAAAACACTGGAGGAGGGAGTATGAGTATGGGGGAATAAGGCAGAGAGAGGAAGAGACAGACATGAAAGATAAAGGCAAGAAATCAGGAAAGAAGGGAGGCGGGCTGAACAAAAGCAATACACTTATAGGAAAGCATTGTACAAGCATACAAGCAGGAAGGAAGGAGGCAGGGAATGTGAGGAACCATGGCGTGTTGCAAGAAAGTTGCAATCGATTGCAAATAATTGCTAATTTTGAAACAACCAAACTGATTGGCTCAGGGTCTGCCCTTTTAAGAGGACATGCATGCAACAATGATTATGATTGGCCAGTGACAATCAGTTGCAACTTGCAACTGATTGCAACTTTCTTGCAACACCCCATTAGAGGAAGCTGGGAGCAAGAACTGGCAGTAGGTAAGAAGGGCAGAATGGTGGTAGATAGGGAGCTTTGAACTGGAGGTACATTTGTAGGTAGGAAGGGCAGAATGGTGGTAGATGGGGAGCTTTGAACTGGAGGTAGGTAGGAAGGGCAGAATGGTGGTAGATGGGGAGCTTTGAACTGGAGGTAGGTAGGAAGGGCAGAATGGTGGTAGATGGGGAGCTTTGAACTGGAGGTACATAGGAAGGGCAGAATGGTGGTAGATAGGGAGCTTTGAACTGGAGGTACATTTGTAGGTAGGAAGGGCAGAATGGTGGTAGATAGGGAGCTTTGAACTGGAGGTAGGTAGGAAGGGCAGAATGGTGGTAGATAGGGAGCTTTGAACTGGAGGTAGGTATGAAGGGCAGAATGGTGGTAGATAGGGAGCTTTGAACTGGAGGTAGGTAGGAAGGGCAAAATGGTGGTAGATAGGGAGCTTTGAACTGGAGGTAGGTAGGAAGGGCAGAATGGTGGTAGATGGGGAGCTTTGAACTGGAGGTACATAGGAAGGGCAGAATAGTTGTAGATAGGGAGCTTTGAACTGGAGGTACATAGGAAGGGCAGAATAGTTGTAGATAGGGAGCTTTGAACTGGAGGTAGGTAGGAAGGGCAGAATGGTGGTAGATAGGGAGCTTTGAACTGGAGGTAGATAGGAAGGGCAGAATGGTGGTAGATAGGGAGCTTTGAACTGGAGGTACATAGGAAGGGCAGAATAGTTGTAGATAGGGAGCTTTGAACTGGAGGTAGATAGGAAGGGCAGAATGGTGGTAGATAGGGAGCTTTGAACTGGAGGTAGATATGAAGGGCAGAATGGTAGTAGATAGGGAGCTTTGAACTGGAGGTAGGTATGAAGGGCAGAATGGTGGTAGATGGGGAGCTTTGAACTGGAGGTAGGTAGGAAGGGCAAAATGGTGGTAGATAGGGAGCTTTGAACTGGAGGTAGGTAGGAAGGGCAGAATGGTGGTAGATAGGGAGCTTTGAACTGGAGGTACATTTGTAGGTAGGAAGGGCAGAATGGTGGTAGATGGGGAGCTTTGAACTGGAGGTAGGTAGGAAGGGCAGAGTGGTGGTAGATAGGGAATTTTAAGGCATGGAGTTAGGCAGACAGGAAAAGGAGACAGGAAGAGAAGAGAAGGCGGACAGGAACTAAGGTGAGGAGCAGAGATAGATAGGGAGATACATGTATGAGACATGGAGTTGGGCAGGAGGGCAGAATAGAGACAGCTAGGAGGGAGGGCGGACAGAACGCAAGAGTGGAGCAGAGATACATGTAGATAGGGAGATGTGAGACATGGAGTTGGGCAGGAGAGCATGCAGACAGGAAGGCAGGTGTGGAGGAAGGCACATTTATTTGAATTTTTATAGATTACACGTACTGTAGCTCGTAATGCTGAGGTGAGTTGGCTCAGTCTATAAAGCATTTGCCCGTCAAACCAAAGATCATAGATTCAAGTCCACCCCGGGTGGATGACTGAAGCCTGCATTGTATATTAATGTGCCCCTCTGTTTCATAGACATGGGCTATGTTTCAGTGGAAAAACACCTGGTCCCTCTGAAAGGACATTAAATGAAGGCCCCATGTAGAAGAGTCACCACCTTTGCATGTTAAGAACCCACTGCACTATTTGAAGAAGAGTAGGGGGAAATCCAGTGTAGTGGTACACCAGCACATCCCAGTTAGTTATACATATAGTAGAGACCCTGAGGGTCACAGTAATAAGTTCACTTTTCTCCTCTAAGGATTGTGACAGCAAATACTTTATAATAATAATAATAATAATCAGCTTTGTCTATTGGGCAACCAACTCTACATGAAAAAGAAGACAATCTGTCAAGGTAACATAATACCTACCACAGTAGTCACAGAATGTATGTACAAAGTGTTATATTGTTTTACAAAGTAGCTTACATTTTAGACACACTGAACATTTTCAATTTCACATTGTAATAAGCAGTACCCTTTCTCCTGCAATGTAAGCTCAAACATTAAATGACAACATACAGGTACATTGGAAGGGACCAATGTTCAAACATTGTAATAATGCATCTTTGTGCTAGCATTGTGTAATGCACTGAATATGAAGTGGTGAATGTGAGTGCTAAAGTACCAGCAAAAAAAAAATCAAAAAATCAAATCAAATTAGTGACACATGTCTTACAGATTAAAAGCTCAACATACATGTATGTACATACACATCTTTAAAAAAATCCAAGATTTGTTTGTCGTCCCCCCCCCCCCTCTCCCTCTCTTTAAAACTGACATTCTAATAGGCAAAGAGTAATAAACAATTCAAGCCCTCTATACTGGGAAACCATTAGAAAGTTTGTTTGTATAAAATTTTCCAACATCAACATGATTTTCTAGGCTACTACGTGCATGTACCAAATATATTCAAGTATTTTCACTGGACCCGACTGTTTGCAATGGATGGCAAATGCCCCTATCATCGTGTATTGTATTCTACATGTTTATCTTAGTAACTTAATTTTTAAGAAATACAAGAATCCCGAGAGGGACTAAATTCATTAATATAATGCCATTTAAAACTTGTTTGAGCCTTAAAGGCACTGTAAGGTATTGACAAATTACATTTTCAAAACATGATTCAGGATGTAAATGACCCCAAAGCACTTCATTTTTAATTTAGATTGTACAATGTAGATGTGGGTAAAGATTATAAAAGTCATTTAACACAGAACTTTCTCCTCACCAGTATGAACTTGAATAGAAATAAGGCAAGCATGATGAAACTCAAGTACATGTAAGTGCAAGGGATTTTGATGATTCTTTTTATTTTCTTCCTAATGTACCTCTTACCCCACAGAATAAAGGGCAAGATATACTGCATTGATTTTATGTTAGCCACATGTACATGTATGAACATACGATTTTGTCTTGGGTGATTGTTTCATCCTCAAATGAAAGAACACACTTTCAAGAATTGTGCTATATGTAACTGACTGACTTGTCATGGGTATTCATGAAACTTTGGAAACCAAATCAGCAAGATTATAACACTAAATAACACTGTCAATGTGAATACAGTACTCTTTTTAAAAAAAAACTGGGAAGGGGAAAGGGAGAGGCACACTAGCTATACTGACACTTCGTTCAATGTGCAATTGTACCACAGACTTCACCTGTCATAAATATTTACGGCACAAATACACAGTAGGCTTCAAGCATTGTTAGTTTTGAAAATTTCGGAGGGGGGGGGGCAAATGATGCTGAAGAATGATAAATAAAATCATATTTTAATTTTCCTTGAAAGTTGAAAGCGATGCCTTTTTTTTCCTTAAAATTATTTTTATGATACATGTACATACAAGTATTCAAGTAAATGTCTAAAAGTTATGTACAGTTTTGGTAAGCCCTCCAAAACTCTTTGTCAGATGCTGTGAAGTTATTTTCCTCAAGTGGAAATAAAACACATGAAAGGCAAAAAATTAGGTTAAATCCCAGAAAAGGTAACTAAACCGACAAACAGCGTGCCTGCACACATGTAAAACCCAGGGATTCTGTATATGTCACCAGCATAACAAAGCACTGTGATGACTGTGCAAGTAGCCATTATCTTGCATTCCTATCAGATTAATAACACTAAGAAAGGGATTTACTCTTTATAGAAGTTTGTACGAAACAAATCGTTTTATGAAAGTCAATTTTGCCATTGCGATTATATGCACATGTCCTTTAGCTGCACTCTTCAGAGGGTTCATGACATACTGTATCACATGGTTGGGCCATTGTCATCTAGTAGAGTGTTATCTGCTGCAGCTCAGAAGTGGAAAGTGCGTTCTCTTTCCCTAAATATAATAATCACAGTTTGAGTTTACAAATAAGTCTAGTCTACAATAGAGAAACGGAGGGTTATCAAGAGATGAAATATTATAAAATATCACAACTTGCTTTTATTCAATTTCTAATTGCTGCTGAGATCTCTAAAGAAGCGCTTAGCCGAAGCCCGTTGAAAGATCTACCAAAACATCTGTAAGACAACCGCTATTCATTAATGGCCAGCAAGCTCGGTAGGCAGTTTGGTCAAGGAATTACCCCTACAATGTAGTGGCATGACTAGTTTTTGAGCTGGCTGCTATTTGGAAAAAATAATTAATGGATCACCACTGAGGAAGTTCTGTGCATGTTACACCTTTGATCTTTTCTCAACCTTTGATCATTTCTCAACCTTTGATCATTTCTCAACCTTTGATCATTTCTCAACCTTTTCGCATTTCACCTAGGAGGGTCGAAAATTGAGGTGCAATTAAAAAGAAGCTTGAGTTCTGGGAAAGCTGAAAAATAATTTGTGAGCTTTCCTATATTTCTATGTTAGTTATCAAGAATATCACAGTAAAAATGTCCCCTCTTCAAATGCCTTCATATTGGAAGTATGACAAGAAAAAGCTGAAAAGTTCAGGGGCAACATTCATGCCAGATTTGTGTGTGGTCCCATGTACTCATTTTTTTTTTTGTGCAGCGCAAGTACCTTTTCGGGAAAGTAAGTGAATTTCTTATCAATTCGATAATCTCCAAATCTCACACTAGATATACCTGTGTCTACTGACGGTTGCGTTAAATCGATTTTTCGCAGGTCGTAAAAATAAACGTCTTCCAGAACGCAAAAATAAAACGCTGAAAAAGGTGAGTTTTGAATGATTCTGCAGAACCATGGTCGCTAAAAATCGAATGAACGCAACAGAGATCTCAATCATGATTCTATTGTTGCTTTCACAACAAAAAATAACATAAGAAAAGATTGAAAGATAAAAAGATGGAATGAATAACAAAAGAATAACATAAGATGGAAAGGGAAGAAGATAGAGGAAAGAAAACAAAGAATAACATAAGGAAAGATAGAAAAGATAGGAGAAAACAAAGAATAACAAAAGATAGATTGAAAGATAAGAAGATAGAAGAAAACAAAGAATCAAATAAGGAAAGATGGACAGAGAAGAAGATAGAAGGAAAAAACAAAGAATAACATAAGAAAAGCAAGACAAGAAGATAGGAGAAAACAAAGAATGACATAAGAAAAGCTAGACAAGAAGATAGGAGAAAACAAAGAATAACATAAGAAAAGATTGAAAGATAAGAAGATGGAATGAATGACAAAGAATAGCATAAGAAAAGACAGAAAGGGAAGAAGACAGAAGAAGAAAACAAAGAATAACATAAGGTAAGATGGACAGAGAAGATACAAGGAAAAACAAAGAATAACAAAAGGAAAGATAGAAAAGGAGATAGGAGAAAACAAAGAATAACAAAAAGATAGATTGAAAGATAAGAAGATAGAAGGACTTGCGACGGGCATAATTTGGCAGTGGATGGGCTTGAAATGAGCGAGAATCATCGTTGATGAAAAATCGCTTAAACGCTTTTCTGCAGTAGCCGTGTTTTGTAACAGCGTTCTGATTTGTGAATCATGTTTGTGATTCTAGCTTCAAAAAATCGCTTGAACGCACCCTACATACAACTAATCTAACTCTCCGAGTTGCTTTGGAACAGTTTCTTTCACATTATGATTGCATGACCAGAATTCCAATTTATCTTTAATACCTCATATGGTTTATGCGTTATTGATGGTATATTGTCTTCAAAATCAATACAGGAAAAAAAAGCTCCTAAACTTTCATCAAATTCTAGCATACACTGTACATGTATACAATCACGATTAATGTTTCACTAAAGCCCACTTTCATATTTAAGATTTGCTTCCATTTGACTAATTTTTTTTCATCTATTATAAATTTCATAATATATATTGCTAATGAATAATAATCATAATAAATCATCATCTCTTTTCTGTGTTTACCTACAAAATAGTGATCTTACATAAAAATGAGAACTACAAGCAATGTAACACAGAAACTGGCATCTAGGTACTATACAGCTGACATACAATACTTATCACATAACATCTGACTATACTGTTATTCTTCAATTCAAAAACACAGGTCTCCATTAGTTCTAGCAAAATTAGATAACAAGTAGGGATCAGAGTTCATGTTCCAATAGTCTGTGTCTCAGCAATACTTCCCTGAAAACTAACAAAGAATCATGCAGACAAGGGCCTTGGCATACACATATCATGCAAATTTGTTGGCCTGAAATACTGTAGGCTTACCTACACTTACAATAAAGGCTTATAAACAGGTAATCTCTGTTTCTTACAATTATAAAACAAAGTGTAAGTTTCCATTAACTATTAGGAAGTGAAAGCGTGATTTCTTCTTCTGTTCTTTTTTTTTTTTTTTTTAATGTGTACATTGATTACATGTGATTGTACATGTAGGATTGGGAATACTTTAAGGTCATAACATCAAGTGCATCGGTTGCTGCATGCATGACCAGTGCAAAGACATGCAAAACCAAAAGTAACTCAATAGTTGTAAATAAAAGTATAAAAACACTAAAAACAATTATCACAGTGCAACAAATAACTGCTTGAGATCCAATCAAAATCAAAGTCAAGAACAAAAAAAAAACATATCAAACATTCAAGAACAATGCATTTTTTGAGGTAGTCCAAAGTAAAATACATTGACAGATAAGATGCCCTGAATTGAACTTACGCAGCTTTGGGATGGGGTTGTGGTATAAATTGTGCTCCACTCGTCATGAATGAAGATCTGAAAGCATGAGAATCAAGTCAAGAAAGAAAAAGAACATGTAGGTAAAGCAAAAAAACACCACTGGCCCCAATCTGCTGTGAAATTATTTAATGTCTTCTGTCTAGACTAATGTCTTCCTAAACTTCATGAAGTCACAAAATAGTACATACAACAGTATAAATAGCAGTCATGCATACTGGCACAAATGTCATTAGATTTAATGAAGTAAAACTAAAAATTAAAGAGAAATCAATCCTATCACATGGAGAATTAATAAATTGTTAAAGCATACATCTAGCAGCAAAGTAAAAATGAAAATAAAAAGTTTTACTGAATACATCGGGGAACATTTGAAGGAAAAAAAAGGAGAAAAAAAAAAAAAACCGAGAGAGAGAGAACGGAAATATCTGAGACTCTATCCAGTTGTGTATGACCATCTGTTGATCAGTGACCTGTGGCACATCACAACATGTATCATATAATAATTCCTCTTACATGTTCATAAAGCCACATGTACAATGTAGCAATTTAAAATACATTCTAACAGCCACTTAAACAACATAATTCTTCCTTGCTCCACAATAAGATACAACTAAAGTGAATACCACAAGTTTTGTGCCTTTTCAAACAGCCATGATTACTGAAAAACAACACACTCACATTTTGACCAAAAATTTTGTTTGAAAAAATTAAAAAATTTAAAAATGACAACTGAAAAAAAAAAATTATAAGGAAGCAAAAGTAAATGCCCATGTATCATTCATGATTTTAAAGCAAAAGTCATCACTGCAGCACTGTAAATGTTCCTTCCTAGGGCATGAGACGGCCAAAGAACCTCAAAAGAGCCAGTTTCTACAGATGGCAGAATGATTATGAACCATCATTAACTATCATCAATTTTTTCCACAAGCGGCCATGACAACAAATTTCTTCAATGATCAAAAGCATGTTTCCCTAAAAGGGCAATGCGAGGAAGAAACAAACCTACAAAGTAGCGTAAATATTCTGAAATACTGTGGACATACATGTACACTAAAATGTTAATTAAATACAAGCTGGTAGCAAGCACAGAACCACAAGCAAGACTTATGTCAAATAATCCTGCCAGACCAGCACCCACATAGTGCTCTAAAAGCTGGGATGAGAGGAAGGGAAGGGATTCAAAAAGTACCAAAACTACTTTCATCAAACACAATAATCACCACAGACATAATTACTTTTGCCTACTTCTTGGTCTCTTTATACTTTCAAAGGTCCAATGAATTCAAAATTTGGCAGTTCATTAACCAAATGGCATTGGCCCACATTCCAGTACAAGCCTTTTCTCTTGACCTTCAAGGCAATAAACACCTGTAGCCCTAAATGTACATGTTTCTGAGCTTATATTAGGTACATGCATACTCCTTCAAGATATCTTCATTCATCTTCCCAAAACCTACAGAATATTCATGTACCTGCCTCATGTATGTAACCTATTAACTACCAGTATACGTATACAATGTACAGTCCTTGCTTGAGCTGCTCCAAAGTTCTGGCATGCTCTACTTTATTTTATCTGAAGCAGAGTTCAAACACAAACTGAAGGGCCATCTGTTTTTTTAAATGTGACCTAATGAGTACAATAAATTCATGCATTCAATTTATTTAATATTAGTTGATCACAATCTGCTCTTAAAATATCTTCTGATACATTGCAGAACAAAAAGAGACCACGTTCGACAAGTAGTACTTTATCTCAATTTTCACTTTGCTAACAATCATTGCATAGGCTTATACATGGCTGCATAGTGCAAACATGGTCCATAGTCTTCACCCAAGTACAATACCAGTACATTTAATTATTACCTGAAAGAGGCATTTTGGAGAGAGAAGATATAATCGCGTAATTTGTCTCTCTAATTGAGTAACTTAACACAAAATACATCACAATGGTTCAGCCAGGGCTCAGCTGTATGACTAGGGTAATAATATTCATACACCCCTCCTCCTCCGCAAAATTTGTCATTTTCCTATTGCGCCTCTATACTGAATTATCGGTCCATAATATCCATATTCCACCCTGATCACACCCAAGCGCATGCGCACAAACGAGTAAATTTGTTCGCTAGCTTGTGTACGTACGTATAGGCAAAATAATGTCACTTACTTCAGTTACATTCAACACGCGGAAGATAGTTCACTGGCGGGTGGGCGATTCCTGTGCTTTTCTATGGGGAAAACCTCTGTTCGCGCAAGCTCATACAAACTGAAGTTATCGACAATTTCAGTGCGCCAATAAGTAAACGAGAGCAAACTGTAAATAGCTGTTTAGTCTTAGTTTTAGACTGTACAACTTGTTTTGAATTTTTCTTTGAACTTTAAAGTTTGAACTTGCACCCGATAGGGGTGAACAGGTAATAATAATAATATTGACTGGCGTAACTTTCGGGAGATACCACATAAATTTCCCTCACTAGATCCATATTGCCGGGACAATATGAGACTAGTATGGGAAATATAGTGGTATCTCCCTCAAGGCCAGTCAATATTATATCAATATTCCACCTATCTATCCTATCATCCTATACCAGGTCTAAAATATGTTTTTTTAAGTGTGTCCTAAACACATCATGTGTGCGAGATATGTACATTATGTTTTACATTTACACAGTGGTATGCATGTATACATGTATGTATGATGCTAGAGAAGTGTAATGACAACAGGCCTTTATCACTATTCGGTCAAAGCGGAAACCATGTCACAAACATTTCCTTCCTATACACTCACAGCAGCCTCCATGGTAGCTATAGAATTTACTTAAAATAATCAACAGTGGACAGAGAAGCATGAGTTTCATTTGGGTCTGAGCCAAAAGTATTCAGAATGCAACAGGACCAAATTCAATAGCAGGTTTTGTTTAATACAAATAAGAAATACAAAATCCTGCATTTTTCCCACAAATAATGACTTACATTAAAGAACAATGCCATAATAATAACAAAATAATAATATCGATGCTTATGTAGCACCGGTATCTGCCAGGTCCTGACGCTCATGACGCTCAACAAATTACACATCTTCAAAATCATAGAGAAAATACATATTGGAAAAATAAATTCTGGTGATGGTTCTGTTGCACTATGGTAATGTGTTTCTTGTAAATTGTGTACCATGTAAGAAACAAATGAGGATTTTAAAGAAAAAAAATCATCTAAACAGTTGTTTTCTCTCAGAATTAGAGTAAAAACAAATTGTTCATGTAATAATAATAATAACAAGAATAATAATAATAATAACAATAATACTACTTTGTTATATAGTGCTTTTAAAAAGTCTTCAAGTGCTTGTGCTTCACAAAATCTAACTCTACAAAATAATGGTATATCAAAAAATGTAGAAGGGGCAATCTTTGCAGTTCATTCAAAGAAGAGATGATAGGCATTACAGTGAAATTAGTAACACAAACATCAAATGTCATACGGATAGTTTCTAGTTAACAATAATAACTAGAAATATTGCGATATCTGTTGCCATGCAACGGAATGTGAAATCTCGTTGTGAAATCTCTGCCATACAAATATAACCTACCACAAAAAAAAAAGAAGCAAATTAATCATACTGACCACATTTGCCATTTGACCTACAGTATATATGTGACCTTTGACCCCCACATAACATTAAGGTCCCTGTGGGGCATCTTCCATCCAAGTTAGGTTACAAATGGGCTTGTGGTTTAAAAGTTACTAACTCCAGTAGACACTTGCAGGTAAATTTTAACATTTGACCTTTGACCTCACCTGTATACGTGATCTTGACCCCAATATAACATTAAGGTCCCTATAAGGCATCTACCATCCAAGGTAAGTTAAAAATGGGCTTACATGTAGGCAGGGTTCTCACTAGAAAATAATCCACACATGGTTCCCCCTCTGCGTCAAGCACAGAAGTTTTGGAAGTGTTAAGGAATAACACCTAAAGTTAGGTGTGGCGGCAGCATATGCTAGAGCAAAAGGATGAAAAATACTTCTTGGTGAGCAGGAGTTGTCTTACTAATGGCCTAATAGCACAAACACATTGCCCCAAAACAAAACAATCTGTGGCATTTATCATTAATGTTAGGAATATATACTCCAATATTTATTTTACCCTTGTCGCCATGCATGGTGCAGCAATTTCACACATGGTTCTTCCTTTTCTGAAATTCTGTATGCATGGTATTGGAACCATGGGTGTTATGTACTGCAGAGAACCATGCATGTAGGTTTAAAAGTTACCAATTCCAGTAGACACTTGCAGGCAAACTTTAACATTTGACCTCAGTTAACCTTTGACCTGCATATGTGAGTTTGGCTCACAAACCCTAACCTAGCTTCATCTTTCAGAGCAATCAGAATCAAAATTGGCCTAAAAATGATAGAGAAGCAAATTAATCATTTTGAGCACATTTGAACTTTGGCCTACATATATGTAAATGACCTTTGGTCCCTTAATAACAGTGAGGTCCCTGTAAGGCATCTACAATCTAAGTAAGGTTACAAATTGACTTATGGTTTAAAAGTTATCAATTCCAGTAGAGAGTTGCATGTAAATTTTAACATTTGACCTCAAGTGACCTTTGACATGCATATGTGATCTTCTGGTCCCGAATAATATTGAGGTCCCTGTAAGGCATCTGCCATCCAAGTTTGGTAACAAACAGGCTAGTGGTTCAAAAGTTACTAACCCCAGTACAAACTTGCTGGAAAATTTAACATTTGACCTTATTTGACCTTTGACCCACATACATGACCTTTGACCCCCAAATATTATTGAGGTACCTGTAGTGCATCTACATACACCATTCGCATTTGGTTACAAATGGACAAAAAGTTGGAAAGTTATTCAAGTTTCATGTGCATGGTAGAGCCCACATAAAACTACAGTACATGTATAACAAGGTGGCTGTCTTTGACCCTGTAAAAGGTGGAACATTGGGGGCAGCATCACCAAAAGTTATAGGGATCTAGATTTGACTATGATAGACCTCTGTTCCAAACTTAAATGAAATCTGTCAAAGAGTAAGGCCAGTAGAGCATACACAAGCAGACCCTAAAAAACAACCTTTTTGTGTATGAAGACAGAACAAGCAAGGCCCTACCACCATAAGTTATAGGCGGCAAGATTTTTTCATGATACACTTCTATACAAATTTGAACAAAATCCGTCAAGAAATTTTACGTGGCCAGTGTCCCACACACAAGAATATGACGCGGTGGCATAATGCTGCTGAATCCAAAGTATCCTCCAGCATACTGCCATAAGCAGATGACATCCTATACATGTAGAGAATGAACATACATGTAATTTTCATGCAATTATTTCTCAAATTAGAAAGAGTTCAGTATATTTTACAGCATTCTAAAAGGGATATGAACCGATAATCAAAATCTTTTGTTTGTAAATATACAGGATAAGGGTTAATGAAAAATCAAAGAAACCAAATTTTCGAATTGAAAAGCCTGCAGAATGATAGCATGGCAGTATTCATTCCCTCTTGAAACGCCGAACATACCACGGTGTACATGTATGCAGCCAACAAGCGACCGATTCCTTTTTTTTTCTAACTGCATTTTTCATTAAAATACCAAGCATGAAGTTTAGCCTTTAGAGTGGGGTAACAGATTCAACATTCAGACTTACGATAGTGAATAAAGAGAAGGAAATGAAGAAGAGACAACAAAACAGACACTGAAAATGTGTAATGAGTTATGGGAGTTACATGTGTTGTGTATGGGACATTGTCTGTTTGTGCAATTATGTTCCACTGTGTAACATCACACATCTCAGCAGTGCTCAGAGAGGTTTTCAAGTGCGGTATACTGGGGCTGTACTCTACTGTTTTATTATTGATCACAATTGTTACATGTACTTTTAATATTTCCAAGAAGAAAAATGGATAGGTTTCTTCAATCCAACCATCTCCCATGCAATGATAGAAATTAGATCAATATCTAAAATCAATGACTTTGTTAAAATGACTTTAGGTAAAGAAAATTATCACTAATTTTGTTATCTACTAGATAAATCTATGTATCCACCTATTTGCTAGTTCCCCCAAACTAAGCTGTCATTCGAGAACTAAAAGTCAAAACGCGCATACGTCCCCCCGAGTAGCACCTTCCCGCATCCACCAATCACGGCCAAGCAGACGCCATATTCTTCCTCTTCCGAACGATCAAGGCAAAGTCCTAGGACATGTTGTCATTCAAGGAGAGGGGTTGGTAGGAGGGTCATAGGTGGATACATAGATTTATCTAGTAAATAACAAAATTAGTGATAATTTTCTTGATTTACAGCAATAAATCAATGTATCCACCTATTTGCTAGACCCGCACAGACTAGAATCCGGGTGGCATGTCCTAAGGGAAGAGGACAACGCAGCTCCAACCATGCAGAGGTAGCAAACCTCACCTCCCGAGGGAACGTCCTGAACATTGAAGATACGGACGTAAGGAGTAAGGAGAACGTCAAGGCTGCATGCCCTATATCCTCCCAAGAGTAACCAAAGGGAGCGCCCTGGAGGTAGAAAACCTCCAGGGAACGCGCGTCCTTGGAGGATTCTTAAACATAAGAACCTCCAAACCCGCAGATTGGATAACTACGAAAATCCGACGGGATAAATCTCCCGAGAGGCTGGAGAAAAGGGTGACGGGAAAGAGAAGGAGCTGATCATCCTAACAAAAGACCTTAATCCCATCCAAGTACCCCTTGGGAGCCCTAAAAGAGCACCAAGGTCTGTCTCCTTTAGCGAAGGCATTCGGAAAGGGGACCCAACTCTTCGAAAGAGCCTACTAGATCTAGGCAAAGATTCAAAGTCGAGGGATAGGCGAAAACCTTGCCTTTCCCCCTGATACGCCCCGGGCGCTGTGGAGAGAGTCTGGAAGTGCTTCTCCTTTGCCTGGGGGCGATATCGAGAAGGAACGGTCCTGACGAGACTGGTGAGAGAAGTTTGCACTTCGGCTCGAAATGGGCGAATAGACAAATCTTCACCACAAGGAAGACTCCCTGAGGGAGGCAACCGGCGCTTTGATGGTCGTTACAAGAATAGGGCCAACCGCCTGTGCGAACTCGCCGTAAGAGGTGGAGAGTTCGGGCTAACGTCGTATGTACCTTCTCCCGACCGGGACGGGCAAACTTGGTTCACGATGTCTATTGCCACACATAAAAATTGGGCATGCAAATGAGAATCAATTCTGACATGTTTCAGATGATTATAAACCCCACACTTTCCATGGTGTGGAGGTGGAGGTTCCTCAGGGTGTGAAGTCCGGACACGGAGCTGGCTACAAGGAACCAGTCGTCGCGGTAAGAGAAAATCTCAAGCCGCGACACCTGTCGGAACTGGAAGGATTCTCCCTGACATGTGAGACCGAAGGTCTCTTGACAGAGATGATATCGGTATGTGAAAGAAGGTGTCTTTCAAATCTACCAAGATGACCACCTATGACGGCTCGATAGCCGGGTAGATGAGGTCAAAGTTTCCAAACGGAAGTGCTCCGGAGGAATGAAGATGATTATGATCTTTATGATCAAGATCCTCGTGCCCGTCCCCGAGCGTTTGGTTTGACAATTTAAAGTCTGAGGGAGACACCGATTAGGATATCTTACCCGACCTAGTGAGCCTTTATTCCATAACAGCAGAATCTCCGATGAGATGTGCTCCTGGAAAGAGGCGAGAGAGTAAGAGGGGGCTCTACATTAGTGTAAAAGCCCCCTGCACCAAGAGAGCACAAGGTCTCCTTCGGCAATTTCTTCCCAAGTGGGGATAAAAGGAACCGAAAATGACGCCGGCCCTCTCCATCAACGCTCGGGGCGCACCTATAAGCACACCGTGTGTCTGGGCTGCGCATTAGACACGACCACGACCTTTGCCCTTCACCTTACAAATAAAGGAAGGGCTTGCCCCAGCTCTGACTGTTGGGCATCGGGTGTGACCTGCAGTGGGAAGCCTGGGCTCCACTGCACCAAGGAAGCGGAACCGAAGCCCGAGCCTGCGGCTTAGGAGCCGAGGTCTCAAGACATTAGGACGGTTCTGTCGTTAGATTGCAGACTGACCGCAGCCTCTGCACTTCTCCTTACCCATAAGGGAAGGGCTGCCCTAGCTTCCGACGACTGTTAGGCGTCGGGTAGGACTTGCGGTGGAAAGCGAATGCTCCACCGCACCGAGGAGGCAGAACGAAAGCCTTAGCCTGCAGCTTAAAAGCCGAGGACTTTAAGGCATTCGGGGGGCTTCTACTAGAACACCACTGCCATCTTACCTCCCAAGGAGGTATTGCCGTGAATGAGAAAGTCGGCCCGCAGGGCGAATTGTCCCCAAACACGATGTGACGGGAAAGATTCTTCCCAAGGCAAGATGACCGTTCGGACATCTGGGGTTCTTGCCTCCTTGCCCAAGGGAAAGGAGAGAACTCAGATGGGCAGAAGTCCCAGGGCAGACCTGGACTGGTGCTCCATGAGGCCAGGAAACTTCTCCGACTTGGGGGAGAACCGCACTCAAAGCGGACCCCAAGTTCCCTGCCTAAAAACATTAGGTTAGGGGAGAAGGAGCTTTTTGAAAGAATTCGAAAGTGCCCCGTTAGAAGAAGATAAACCCTTGGCCAAGGGATGAGCCTTGTTAAGAGAAGTAGGAGGCTTAAAAGAAAGGTCCAATATACCCTCTCCAAAGCCCTCCATGAGAGGTGTGCTCTTCGCGGGACACTCACCCCTAACTGGAGAAAAGAGCGTCCTGTATCCTCCCGATTCGTCAACAGACATCGGAGAGATACTTTGTTAGTAGGGCTAGAACGTCAGCAGCCAGAAGCTTGTCTGACTGGGGGCTGACATCAGCCTGCAAAGAAGCATCATCCTCAGAGAATCCCAACCGAGAGGCCTGATCCCAAAAGGGGCAGGCCAAACAGTCACAGGATTCCTCCCCAAGCGGAGCACTCAGTGCCGCTGGAAGGGGAGAAACTCCGACCGGACGGTCAAAGGCCAAGCGCGATCGGGCTAGGCCCGCAGTTGGGCGAAAAGACTCCTGACTGTTGATATTCAACAAGTGAGAGTCGGCTACCCGAGGATTGAAACCGGATCCCAGCATACTGCTAACAGTGGTAGAAGCTATTGGGAAAAACGGTTACTACCCGGATAATCGGCAAAACCGTAATCGGTAACGAAAATCGGTATCCGGAACCGAAACCGGTATCTGGACCCGAGACCGGTATCCGGAACCGAACCGGTAACTGGAACCGAAACCGGGTAGGGTCGGGTATCCGAGTCGAGTGTGGCGGAGGGTCCAGCCCTGGGGGCCACCCAACCACTCTGCTCTAGGAGGGTCTTCAGGCAAGACCGCCTAGAAGCACTCGGCTCTGAAGAAACAGTGGCCCGAAAGGGGCCCCTAAATTCCTTCTTAGCTCCCCAAGCCCAGTCGGTATGAATACCGCCGGGTCCTGGGGAACTAGCTCCGCCCTGCCGAAAGGCTGGGCAGAGGCTTGGCGCTTGCGTTTACTGACGGAGCCAGTAGCAAGAGCCGCTTCAGAAGAACGCCAAGTGGGTCGGTTTACCTTCCAGAAGCTTACGACTCTTTGATTTCTTTGTCGCCCCGCTTGAGTGCGCGGGGGACTCCGAAAACAAAAGAACCGACCCCTGAGTGGACGCTGCTGAACCCGAAGGGTTAGAGCTACCACCAGGTAGGGACGAACCGGGGTCCGGGGTATGGCCCACGGTTACCACGGGTATGGATAACGAAATGGTGGACGGAATAAGAATATTTAAGACGCTAAAACTGTGATAAACACAATTTTAGCGAGGACTTAGCTCAAATAGAAGTGATCTCTAAGACAGCAAGAGAGGAAGAGGAAGAATATGGCGTCTGCTTGGCCGTGATTGGTGGATGGGGGAAGGTGCTACTCGGGGGGACGCATGCGCGTTTTGACTTTTAGTTCTCGAATGACAGCTTAGTTCGGGGGAACTAGCAAATAGGTGGATACATTGATTTATTGCTGTAAATAGATAAGTTTACCTCTAAAACCTTAATCTTAACCACTTCACCATTTTTTCTGCAGTGCTACAGGTAATGTGTGATATCCAAAATGGACACAAGAAGGGAATTGCAGTGTCCTTTCAAATGTACAGGATTAAAGCCAAGAGGTTTGTCATTCCATAAGGGATGTAGAATTCCTGCTCTCCACAAAGTTAAATAGCAGCCATGTACATGTACATCTTGATGAAAATATCAGATATAATAATATAAACAGCAAGGTACATTGTACGACCCCGCAGACGTCAGTCTTAAACTAAAAGAGAGAATTCATGAAGCCAGTCTCCATGGAGCATAACCCCAAAGAAAAAAAAAAAATGATCCTGTCGACCTGCATTACGGTAGACATCAATTTTACAATAAATGCTCCAAAATCAATATTTTGTTGTCTGCAGATGGACACAGCATATTGAAAGACCAATCTCAAACATGCTGGTAAGTGAATTTTTCTTCTGTTTTCTTCTTTATTTAGTTCAATATCTTACATGTATTATACAATTGCAGTTTATACTGTAGACTGAGTTGACTGAGTCTATAGTTTAATGTGTGGCCAGTTTCATACATAGGATGCTCACAGCAAGGAGTTTTAAAAGCTAGAGTCACATCTAACTCATTCCCTTCGAAGTGACGTTCAATACCGCCAGGAAAAAATATGTCAGGCATGTGCTTAACTCGATCTTCCTTGCAGATACGTAGACAAAAGTTTTCTGCCTGGCTGCAAACTTACGGGCCATTTTCAAAGGGAAACATGCTTTTGTAATGATAATTACTTTTCGCTACCACTCGTCTGACAATATGAGCAGTACACAGTGCTTACGTTTACAGCAGGCAAGCGAAAGGAAATGGTGCAAAATTTCCTGAAATATGAATCAAAATTACTCCACTGGTCTTGTGTGGGTACTAATCTGACATATTACATCATAATTAACTGTACTTCAACAAATTCGCTTTTTATTTTCGTTTGCAGGAAGTAAACGGAAAAGTTAAAATTGCGGGTTTTAGGATTGTAAAATTTTACTCTTTTTCACAGATTAAAACTGCCATCATGCGACAAATTTCTGGACACAGATAGGCTTTTGTATTCATATTTTATCATCTCTTCAATTTTCTCTCTGTTAATTCAAATAAAAAATGAAATATTAACGATATTTCATTTGTGACAAAAACCATTACTCAAGCTTTCCCATGATATTGGCAGCATCGAACCTTGACATCAAAGGCAACAGCACACCTGTAGATTCTATTGTGCAACCTTAGAAAGGGACAGCTGCTTGAAATAATTTGCCAGCTGGGATTCCAGCTTTTGGGACTCCAGCTCTTAAAACTCCTTGCTCACAGTAAGACATGTGGATGTAGCTGTAAAGACAGACCTATACAATGCCAATGTGCAGTCATTCCTGTACCATGTCTAATAAAAGCTATATATAAGATCCCTTCAACTGTGATTGTGTCTAACTTGAATTTAACAAGTTAGAATCAACAGTCAATGACAGTTTAATACACATTGTGCTGAACCTCTGCCTGAGCTGAAGCACTTACTAGAATGCAGGATTATCTTAGATAACCTTGCACCCATGTAGGCCTAAAGTTATACAGGGGAAATTGCTGACAATAGGAAATAGTCAGTTAGACAGTCCTATGTAGCTAACAGTATAACCTAGAACAGTTCTTTCCGTTGAAGTTTTTTCATTGATTTAGGTTCCTATGTAGTTTATGAACATTTTCAGCTTGGTTGCTCAAACAGCAACCTTGAGCAATTTGCATAATTTGAATAAAGCTGTATAAGTATAGGATTTACAGCGCAAAGACAACTTACACAGAATGTTCAAACTGAACTACATGCCAGTTGTGTATGTGCGGTGATACGGAACTTTAATAGTGTTGTCAATCTTAATGAATGTAAGACCAAGTTTTCAATCATTTGGATAACGCAGTTGATAAAAACGAACCTACGATAGAAGCAAAATTTATTTAAACCCTGTCATGTCTAGAAAATGAACGCATGATAGAAATAGAAATTATTTAAACTCTGTAATGTTTAAAAACAAACGTACGATAGTAGTAGAAATTATTCAAATCTTCCGAATCAAGCAACAAAATTCGGATTCGGCAGGATTTGTTTCGACAACGCATATTCGCGAATTTTCATTTCAGTTCGGAAATTCGGAAACAACACTATCGCATAGCTCTGTTTGAATATTTTGACCCTGGATTGAAGTTAGCAATCAATTCACAATGAAGTGTGTCAAGCTATGATGGTAGTGGAGTTTTTTTTTTTGTTGTTTTTTTTGCACGCTTACATTTCTGTACTTGCTACAAGAGAGAGTGCATGTGTGTGTGGGTGTGTGTTTATTCATTTGATGAACGACAAAAGAGCAATGTAGATAAAATGCCTTGCTCAACAGCATAAGTGCTGTGCCGGGGATCAAACCGCTGATCCTCACATCTCCAGTCAAGCGCCTTATTTGTGTGGCTCTCTCTCTCTCTCTCGTACAGGATCCCTCCACTATTTCAGAGATTCCTGGGCTGATTTCCAATCTCATACTTAAGTCAGAAACATGAGTATTTTTCTTAGTTTTTTACTTGGACAAAGTACTAAGCAAACTTTAGTATTCAATGCAATATTTTGGCTAATTATTTTACTCTAAATCTAAGACATCTACATATACCTATGAGACCTAAGCCAATTATTGTGGAGGCTTGATTGGCAGGCATAGGTTTTTATACGCAGTCATCATGAGCTGCGCAGAATAATCATAGCATATTCAAGCATATTTGATGCGGCATGTTAATTGCACATTGAAAACATGACGTCACAACGCTTATCAGGAAGAATTTTGGCTACAAGTTGGCTTACTAAAGTAAAATTCAAAGTATTGACTAGAATACGATTTAAGTAAATTTCTTAGCCAAGTAAAATACTTAGTAAAAATTTTTCTTAATCCGAGTATCGAATTCAATACCGGCCATGGAATCCAAATATAGAAAACATGTGGCGTGTGTGTTTTGTTGAACAAACACGCACACCCGTGGTGTCATGGTCCAGTGGTTTAAGGCACTTGCTGGAGATGCGAGGATCAGTGGTTCGATCCCTGGCACGGCACTTATGCCCTTGAGCAAGGCATTTTATTGACATAGCTCTTCTATCATTCATCAAATAAATGAACATGCTGTAGGCATATTGATAACAACATGTGTGTGTTTTTAAAAAGATGAATCCTCGACCATGCGTGGTCGAACTTTATGCCTCCGCCATTACCAGATCAGAAATATATGGCACTTCATGTTGATTTATTTTAATTTATACAATGACATCTTTGACCTTGACATCTGACCTTGTGACCCCCAAATCTAATAAGACCATTGCCTTTTCCATATGCATACATAAGCCAAGTTTGAAGTTGAACCGTCACAGAGTTGTTGACCAACTAATTTGCTGTCAGCCAATCAGATGCCAGTATTTTCAGTAGCTTATAACATTTGTCGGTGATTTTCACCGACAAAACTCTTCATGAAACGCTCCCCAGTTAGGTATCTCAGAAGGTAAACACGTGCTGCATACATCATGTACAATGTACATGTACCTGGACTTTATGTAAAGGTAAGAGGTCAAACTTCTGGTTGACCTCAGCAGAGAGAACAGAATTTCCGAGTGAACATGAAGCAATAAACCATCACTTTGTTTGTAAATTGTGACAGCACTGTGTAGATCTAGACCCTAGACTAAAGACCTCTAGATCTAGAACGATATAGGCCTAGATCTGGAAAGACTTCCTTTTGCAACAGCCACCCAAACTTGCTAACGGAATAAAGCACAACTTGCATGTTGGGTGGCTGTCGCAAAAGGAAGTCTTGCCCTAGAGGAAGCTAACAAGATTTTTCTCTTCCGGTGCGAAAGAGCACTAGTGGCAGTGCCATATTTTCCAAGAATTTCTTGATTATTTTTGTGTTTTCTGTCCTCAACTATAGAGGGTGGCAGCCACATAAACTTGAACAGCTCACCATACCAATGCCATGGCAATGCTCCCTGTGTGGAGCTGAAGCAAACCTGTGCAGCTTTCACAAACACCTGGCCCTGGGCCTGGCTAGCTTGCATGGGCCTGGGTCCTGGCCCAAACAATATCGACGTGATCAAGTGTCGATATTTTCTCACCTAGGAATTGTAATACATTTCGTTTGGCTGTTCTGCGTTGTTACTGCTCTTTCAAGTTCTTCCAGGCATCCTGACTTCTTTAACTTCTTGACCAAACTTTTGACAGCTTTCTCAGACCATTTGTCCTCCGAATTGTCCTTCTTCCATCCGAGCAACCTCTTCACAATTGGCGGTGTGAAGGGCAAGCTTAATGTGGTCATTTTGTCTCCTGTAGACGACAAACTTTAACTAACAATAGCTGGATATTCCCCACGGAAGATGAAGATGATTCAGTGAGAATTAATAATTATCACACCTGGGTATCAAATGGACATCTCTTGATCCGTAGTAGTCGATGTGGAGGGAATTCGACAGATGACTTGTTCATGTTATTATCGTAATATCAGCGCTATATGCTAGCATTAACAGCAATCGCGATCGCAAGCGCGAGCGAGCGCTGTTTACATGTATATGCACTGTACTGTGTGTGGTAGGTACGTAGGTCACAGTTTCATCATAACGCTTCAATCCTTTTGTTGTTCGTCCATCAAAATGGAATACAAAATATAGTTCCAAAATGAATTAGGTATTACCTTGGAATTAAAAAATATTTCGTTCTCTTACTCATTTATCTATATTTTCATGAGTCTAAAAATTTCCAGCCATTATAACTTTCTTCTTAGCTTTGGTTTGGAAGACAAAATCTGAAAATTGCAAAAATTTATGTTAGTATTACTCCGCACCACTCTCGCACTCTCTCTTTCTTTTACTAGGGCCGCCGATGGGTATGCAAAGGGGCCCATGCGTGATGCCTGTGTGCCTCTCCTGCTCTCATTCATTTTTTTCCAATCCTGGATGAGGCCCTTACTTTTCAAACCCTTGGTCTAAAATGTGAAAAAAAAACCATTTATTTCGATCGGATGCAGTTATTCAATTATTATGATGTAGCATATTTTGCATGATATCAGAAATCTGTACAAAGGGAGGGGAGAATCCGCCCGAGCCCGGGTGACCCCGGCGGGTGACCAGACGTCCCCTACTTTTTAAAGGGACACTGCACCGTAAAAAATGAACCATTTGTCCCGCGTCCCGTGCATAGCCACCGGGACGGCGTTTTGTCCCATATTTCACACTTCCTGATGAAATAATGGAAAAAATAGATCAATAATAATAACATTATACATAAAATGAAGCATGTAAAAGCAGAATTTTTTTTTTTTTCCGTTGAATTTTTAAGATTTGCTCGCTTGCTTCGCTCGCTCAAATAGGTATGGAAAATAGAATATTTTTTCTAAAGGAAACAACACTGTCCCCTAGCTAAAATGAACAAACAACACTCATACATCTACACTTCATATCAGAATATTTCTCCAATATGTCTTATCAAAGACACCTGCAAGGTAAAGCTCGGCGTTGCAAGGATTTCATTTTAGGGGGCGCCAGTGAGCACGTAAGGCTCGCTCCCTATCGAGGGGGACGGGGGGGGGGGGTTCCCCTCCCGCACGAAGCGCAGAAGCTTTGACGTACGTTTCTTTGTCTACACCTTCTCTTCCGACGTTCTGTAACCTTTTTCTCTTCTTTTCTTTTCTTTTCTTTTCTTTTCTTTTCTTTTTTTTCTTTTTTTTTTTCTTTTTTTTTTTGGTGGTCCGGGGGAGGGGTGAAAATGCGCATTGTTCCTCTGTTTTTTCGTTTGGGGGACTGCCCCTCCTCTCCCCCCCCCCCTCCGTTCCTATGCTATTTGGATTTGTCAAAATCTCTGAATTTACTATAGAAACAAAAAATAAGCCCCGTCTTCACCTATATTAATAATCGGTCGTATCCCCAACGAACATTATGATTCGACAAAGGGACAAAAGATTATGTTTGGTTGAGAGCAGTTGTGCACATTGAAGTACCAATCTTCTTTAGTTAAAGCGACATTGTGTACAAGATATCACTGGGCAAAAATTATGGTCGAACAAGTTGATATTGGGAGGCATTGGTATAGGGTTTCCAAATCAACGAAAGCCACCAACATCAAGAAAGGGGTGTATTTTAACAAAGCATGATATCATGAACCCCCCCCCCCCCCCTCCCGCGCGAAGCGCAGAAGCTTGGACATTATTTTCTTTGCCATCATTCCTTGTCTGCTCCTCTTCCGACGTTCTCTCACCTCTAAATTCTCTCTATTTGGGGGGGATGGAGCTTGGGGGGGGGGCAAAAATGAGTTTCGTCCCTCCTGCCCCTCCCCACTTCCGGCGCTTCTGAACCTACCTAAAACCCTCCTCGTGCATTAAGATCATTCTATCCAGAAATAAGCATCAACACAACAATATAATCTTCGCTCTAATCGATCCATTGGCGTAAATCCAGGGGGGTGGGGGATATATCCCCCTCACTTTTTCGAGAGGGGGATGGCGTGTACAAATATCCCCCCACACACTTTTTTAAGGAAGAAATGGTATTTCAATTAATCAGTTAGTAACAGTTTTGATAATCTTTCATAAACGACCATCATATTTTAGAATTTCTATTTGAAAATACAATTTAAAACCAGAAAAGTGATTATTTTTGGCTCGCTTGCAAAATGAAAATCAAAATGTGTGTAAGGGGGTCTGTAGGGTGGGTAAGGGTGTGTGTTTATACTTAAGTGTGAGTTCGACAGAAAACAAGTCGATCATCCCCCACTCCTCAAAGTGGATTTACTCCGGTGCTATCAACCCTTCCAGTAATGAGGAATGGGATTCCACTGTGTAGTGTTGGTTAGTGTCAACTTTTCGGACGCCAATGAAACTGATTTTTAAAAATTTTGCTCACTTGCTCGCTGCGCTCGCTCGTATATATTCATTATTGTGCCTTGCCCTCTGGCCCTCTGAGGTCAAGACCAAAAAGTGCCGTATTTGGGGATCCAACATCTGGTCACCCTGGGGAGAATGGGTAAAATTTTTATTTTTTAGTGTTCTGTATGAGGATGATAGCACTAAAACGTTTCTCGTTCTACTTTGTCTCCCTCTTTCTTTTATATTTCATCTCTCTCTCTCTCTCTCTCTCTCTCTCTCTCTCTCTCTCTCTCTCTCTCTCTCTCTCTCTCTCTCTCTCTCTCTCCCCTTCTCCTTCTGTTACCGAGGGTGTTTTTTTTGGGGGGGGGGGGGGTTGTGGAGGTAGCTACCCCGAAACGAGTTTAACTTCCTCGAACATCCCCTAAACAAGATCCCTGTCTGTCTTTATTCTTGTTAAACTCAGTAAAACAGTTCCCTTTCCATCAGTTTTGGCCTATTTGACACCCTGATGTTTTTGACTAGCTGCCCCTCCCCTTAAAAAAATATTGGATTCACCCCGAAAAGGAGATGATGCCCCATTCCTTTTCCTAAATCACCTCTTCTTCTTCTTCTTCTATCATCATCATTTATTACTTATTATTATCATTATTATTATTACTAGTATTACAGTAATATTACATGTAGATCAGGATTTTGGTAATACTGATGGCGCTATACTTTTAGCCCATGAACACAATGTCAGCTCCTATAGTAGAGCGGCATAGCTCCGATTTGTGGCAGAATTGTGCACTTTTGTCTAAAAGCACCAAAATTGGTACAGTCGTTAAATGATACACTTAGAACAATTTCAGATATGGAAGCACTTTGAAAGATAATCTTATGGGGTAATTTTTAAGATAATGGCAATTTTAGATTCCCCAGCTAGATAACTCACTCACCAACACTTTCGGACCTAATGCTCCAAGTACCTATAGGAGTTGGCTGTTGCAACCCAATGCAACAAAAGTACCTTTTTGAAGAGGTGAATAAAGACAAAATGAAATGAAAAGGCGCATCTGTTGGGCGAATTGCACAAGGGTATAGTGTGAAGTAGTGGCGCAGTCGCTACAAAAATCCTTCTTGGCTAAAATTAATGTTTTAAAAGTATGATTCTTGTTAATCTTAGTGTTTTAGCAAGTTATATTTGCATAATTATATGTTCGTTTGAGGTCTTGTTGTCACATTATTATTACTACCGATTTTTCAATATGAAAAATTAGAGACCTAACCGTGAGAGGAGTAAGGAAAATAAAGGTGAAGAAAAGCAACACTAAGGGAAGAAAAATATTATTGTAGAAAACAACGGAAAAATCAGAAGAAAAATCAATGAAGAATAAAAAGAATATTTGGAAGCATGGAAACATAAATAGGCCTAATAATCGCGGAGAATCTGGATGAGTTGTAGAAGATGTAAAGAAAAGAAGACGATTAGGATAAAAGAAAAACGATGTCAAGTAAAAGTCTGCTTATATTCTGAGCAATAGTTTATATTGAAGCCCCTTGAAGCATATCAAAACTTAGCAAAGCAACATCATATTAATGAAATATATATTTCTTGGGTAAAATGGCGCTATGCATGCATGCAGCAGCTGTTTAGAGCAGGAAATCTGATTTGACCAAATGTGAAACTGACATCATTCTCTGTAAAAATGGTAAAAGAGAATTTTATACGTTGAAATCATCATCATACCGAGAATGTCGCTAATAATTATGCAAAAGAGGCACCACTAATCATGGGTGAGGGTGAGGGGGTGTGTAACTATATACTCGAGTACGTGTGCATGAGCAAGAAATTTCGGCAAAATACTAGTATATCGATCATTCCCCCCCCCCCACACACACACACTCCCCGAAGCCATCATGATAATAATAAAATAATAATAATAATAATATTGATATTACCTTTTTTGGGGGGGGGGTGGGTAGGTGAGCCAGCCACAAGCACTCGCTTTATAGGGACCTCGCCTTCTTCCATGATTATGTTATATTGTATTATGTTACCGTACACTTGATAAATGCTATACCCTTAATTGTACAGTGAGTGCTAGATGTCCGTATAGAAGTCAGAGCTCTAAATAAGAATTTCAATTCACACAGGTGACATGCATGAGGTTCATCCAGGGCCGTACACAGAAATTTTTTCCTGGAGGAGGGCAAGAAGACATAAAATGTTCGAAGAAACACGCAAGCGAGGGAGCGAAGTGACCAAGCTGGTCACAAGGGCGCTTTTGCATTTTTGAAATTGAAATTGAAGGGCTTCAAGGAAATTCATCCTACCGGGTACCCATTTACTACACCTGGGTCGAGAGTGTAATGTCTTGCCAAAAGACATTTGTGCCATGGCGGGACTCGAACCGCCAACCTAGTGATCTACAGACCGTCCACTAGACCATGACACATTAACTTCTGCTAATCCATTGGAAGAAAATAAATGTTTATAAGAAACATGCATGTGGCCTTTTTTCAGTTTTTATCTAAAAAATCGGATAATCTTTGTTTGGTTTAAGTTAATGAATTTACCTTGAATTTACCTTGACGGCCACATCTCATAGTCTTCATGACGAAGGGGGGGGGGGGGGGGGGGACTGATGAGTGTGGCCATGGTTATGGGTTAAGGGGGCCCTTTGGGGCCTATTTAAAACCCAAGTGAAGGAGTGTTGGGAATCGGTGGCACATTGTGGGAGCTTGTTCCAGTTATCGACGACCCTTTGGCTGAAGAAGTTCTTCCTAATATCTAGTCTGGATCTGTGTTTAGTTAGTTTCATGGAATGTCCTCTGGTTCTTTGGTATTCTGCTCTCTGGAAATAATTGTCTAGTTTAGTTTTGTCAATCTGCGTCATGATCCTGTATGTCTGAATGAGGTCACCCCTTTCTCTCCCTCTTTCCAGCGTAGTGAGATTTAATCTTTAAAATTGATGTAAGAATCTTTATGATGCACCATGATTTCAGTGTTATTTTTTTATGTTACCATGCAGCGATTTAGTCGTGTGACTGCTACTGTGAATGATTTTGATAATGTTTTTTATAATTCAAATGAACCATTAAAAAAAACACCCCTATATATATTGGAATGGAAAGATTTGGGATTAGAAACGTCGATCTTGTTGTGAGGGTAATGACAGGATTCGGTTACCGGCTCTTTTTTGCCTATTTTGTTTCTGGTTATTAAGTAAACAAAAATTTAATTTAATTTAAAAATTTTAAAAAGAAAGAAAGGCGAGAGAAAATATGTTGAAAAAAAAAAAAAGAGGGAAAAGCCGATATGATTCATCTAATTGTTACGGAAATAGTAAGCCCTTTTGTGTTGGTGCCGTTTTCATTTCTCTCAATGCCTCCTGGCATATAAGTCATGATTCCTTAGCCCTTGGAGGAGCTACGCCGCCATTGAAACTGTTCTTCAGGAGCAGTCCCCCCCCCCCCACCCCACCCCGAAGAGCGCCTGGGAATGGGAGGCAGGGTAGTGCAGCACTTGGCGTCGTCGATCATCTGAGGTTGGCAGAGTTCTGATTTGCTTGTACCATTTGGCTTTTCATAACTTGCCTAGATCTAGTTATTGTAATTGTGCACTGCACCGGGAAGGACGAGCGTTCGGTCCTCAAATAAGAACGTTATTTGCCAACCACGTCATCAAATGTGAATAATTTAGCAGCTGACCTCCCGTACAGGCCTATAAAAGAAATATTGAAAGAGGCAAAAGAAAGTGAGTGGACAAGGACATGACCAGAGCAGTTACTCGATTCACTATGGCAGACCATCAGAGTGGACCACGGGGAAGTAACGGGCTGGATGGCCGAGGAGGATTGGAGAACCCTCCACCAAACCGCACTAAAACTTACATGACGATATTTTTGGTAGTGAGTGCCTATTGGTAAGTTGTTTTCGAGTAGATTTGAGTGGGACAAATAACATAAATATATATTCAACAATTCAATAATTCATTGCCTCTGACTGTGAGAACAAGCTCAGTGTAACGTTAGGTCAACTACCAATAACTACCAGCAATGACCAGGGTGACTAACTATTTAAATTAACATTCTTAACATTAGTTTCAGAATTAAGACTGATCTGATTCAGCATGATAAGTTTGTTAAGACCAACGTTAATTTGAGACTTAGGTCTAATCCACCTGTAGGTCAAAACAGCGTTTTGAATAGCGAAACAAATTGCAGATGCGAACGCGAAATACATTGACTTAGAAACTTAAGAGAGAAGAAAAATTTCGATTTTAGTTTTTACTTACCAGCAATGTTCCTGAGGCTCTCAATTTCCCCTTTCTACTTCATATCTGATGAATGAACTGAAAACGGTGAATTTTAAGAAGAAAACTGACGCTTATCAGACTCGTAGGTCGACAGCATGTCGTTGAGTAACCAATA
The DNA here is from genome assembly GCA_029962745.1 of Echinometra lucunter. Lineage (NCBI taxonomy): Eukaryota > Metazoa > Echinodermata > Echinoidea > Camarodonta > Echinometridae > Echinometra > Echinometra lucunter. Next base: position 60,886,741 of record CM057151.1, on the reverse strand, counting down.
GAAAAGCATGCTATGTAGTTTTGGTACAGACTTGTCACATTTTTGGGACAAGGTCAATTCATTGACCGTGTACACAGGATGAGTGGCCTAATCCATTCTAAAGTTGTACCAAGGATAGATAATGCTAATCCTAAGGATAGAAAAATGTAAGTTGTAGCTGTTGTGTTATTTTCCAAAGATAAAGTTTGCTAAAATTGATTTAAGTTGGTATTCAGAAAATTGTTTTATCTCTGTAAGGATCAAGGACTGCTTATGATAATACTATAATAGCCTATATTTTAACTGTTTAATTCTTATCTTGTCTTACCCTAGACTGAAAATTCTGTCCCTCGTTCGTTAAGCCTCTTATTTGGGTAGGGTCGGCTTAGTTAGAGACAGAAGTGGGCCCCAGCCTTTTCTGTAAAATCAGACTGACACTCGTAGGTCGGTGTGGGAAAGCTCCAGGAAAAATGGCCTAAAATAATTCAGATACTATTCTATTCAAATCCAATACATAGGCCTAGGTTCTAGTGTTCAGAAAATGTGTTCAACTCACCAATCTCTTGATTCATTCCTATATAGTGTCCTTTTCTGGGTAAAAAAGAGTCCCATGTCTTCTCGGTTTGATAAAAATTGCAGCCGTATTCAAACTGCCTGCATACGATGAAAAGAAGATGATCATTGATGTCATTCGAATTGGCTGCGTTCTAGTCTATGTACAAGGGATGAAGGCAGAATGTGTACGTGTAACACGCGCAGCCTTCCTGATAATTTTCCCTTGTATGTAGACTAGAACGAAGCTAATTTGAATGATGTCATCTTTTTTTTTGTATGCAGGCATTTGAGTAGAGCTGCAGTTTTTATCAAACCAAGAAGAAATGGAACTCTTTTTTTTTTTACCTGGAAAAGGACACTACATGTAAACAAGAATTAAAATCAAGAAATTGGTGAGTTGAACACATTTTCTAAACACTAGAGCCTAGGCTAATGTATTTGATTTGAATAGAAAAGTATCTAAAGTATGAATTTAGGCCATTTTTCAGCAAAGCTTGTGGCCGCTTCTGTCTCTAAGTGAGGAGTGGACCGGGGGGGGGGGGGGGGGGCACTCGTGTAAAGTAGTAAGGGGATGTGCCGCTTTGACGGTTCCCTTTTTCGGCTTCTGATATCAGTTCTCATGATACTCAAAATGGGCGACCCGCCTCTTATTCCCATGATTGCCGTTCTCTAGATACCCAAAACAAGCAACTTCATCCTGCCAGCATTCCCCCGGCTCGTTTCCTAGCTCTCCCGTACATGCATCCGCTCCTATGGATCCGCCATAGAGCTATCATCCGCTCACTTGCGTGGGCAATGACGTACCGTACGTAAGCCTGAGCAAGCTCGTAGAAAACCATTTGCTGCCTAGCGTCTGCGGACGCACTGAGTGAACACTAACACACGGTACTTCTATCTTTTTTTTGGGGGGGGTAGTTACATATGTACGTAGATCCAAAGGACTTATGTTTTTCCCACTAGTTGTTCCCATAGATCTCTATATGGTCATTCCTTAGACCCCATTTTGGGTGAGGCACACCCTGTCAACATAAAACTTGAGTACCCCCCTCCCCTCCCCCAGGCTGACCCTACCCAAATAAGAGGCTAACGAACAAGAGATAGAAATTTCGGTGTAGTCACACCCATACATGTAGATCTTTCTACATGCATTTTGTTTCAGAATACCAACTTTGCCTTAACAATGATTATTAGACATTTAAAAAAAAAAAATTCTTCTCCTGATCCTGACTCTAGATTTGGGGAATGGATCTACCATTATTAATTAGCAATGTGCACTTTTTTTTTCTTCATAAATCATTATCTGATACACACAGGGCTACATTGGTATGCTGAGCTGTGCAAATTTATGTGACATTCTGCCCTCTATAGTCAAAGATTGAAATCACTAAAATAATCAACAAATTCTTGTTAAATATTTGTTTTTTACACCTTGGATAATAAAGTATCCTATTTCCATTCCATTCCTCCAACTGGATGTAAGTCATCTTGATCAAGCGAATTTTGAAAAATAGATTTCTGATCACTGGTGACACAGCTCTTGCTCCTCTGTCCCAAAAATTCATTGGTAGAACACTACTTCCCTATTTACAGCACGTCTGTTGTGCGAGGTTAGTATAACCGAGCACTAATGTGAGTGTATCTGATATTAATTATTGCAATATGATGTATATTTTGCCTTCAACATTGTTAAAATGTCATTATCTTGCAAGAGAGATTTTTTTAAAAAATCATACTCCTAGGTTAATTGTTTCTATTGATTATGTACACCAACCAAGCCAAAGAGTTGTAATATATTTCTTTACTTTTTATTTTGCAGGTTTATCTCCATTTCTCTAGTTTTCATCAACAAATATCTTTTGAGCAGTAAATCTCTAAAGGTGTGTATGAAGGGGTCCCCTATGTTTGTGCTCCTAATACTACTCTTGAAATTGACAAGCCTTTCCTTTGGTAATAATAATAATAATATACAGTTCTTGTATAGCACATATCACATTATGATATAACGTGTCTATGCGCTTCCAAAGGACTTAGATATTATTTCCCCAGCTTTAGCCCAGCAGCCTTTTACAGCGTGCAAGCATTTCAAGAAATGAATTCCTGCCAAGTACCCATTCACCTTACGTGGGTTGAGTGCAGCATGATGTGGATGAATTTCTTGCTGAAGGAAATTAACGCCATGGCTGGGATTTGAACCCATGACCCTAATGGCTGTCCTCATTTTAATCCTCATATTCTAGAGAGTACATGTAATAGTGCCGAAAATCTGATCTGATTATGAGCCCTAACTATGCATTTTTTTTTCTTGCATTGATATACATTGTATCTGCATCTGCAGTATGTATTAAGATACAAATACATGTATGATTTGGGGCATGAGTAAATGCAAAGATTTCGAATGTGCAGGTGTGTGAAAAGTTTTGTCAAGATTTATGCTTGACAATATGGCTGTTTAATTCATTTCATTTTAAACATGCTCTCCATTTCTTTAATATTTCTGCATATATCAATATAGAGTAATTACAGGGAAGTTCACTTTAGCATCATGTAGCCCTGAATAGAAGCTTCAAAATGAGATATGCAGATTAGCTAAAATGTGAATAAATTCCCACCACAGGCACAGATAAAGAATTATAAAACATTGACATTATGGAGGATAAAACACAAATTAGCTAGTCTGTAAGCATCAGTACAAGCATTTCTTCCAATTGTTCTCTGATTGAAATTTATTCGTGCACTATAACAAATTTTTGCATGTCACGTGATGCAAATGTAACAAATCACAGCACATATTGTACATACATGTACACATTTACTACAAAGTATAATTTATTATTGTTATTATTATTATTATTGTAATTATTATTATTATTATTATTATTGTAATTGTTATTATTACTTTTATTATTATTATTATTATCATGGCGTAAATATTTATATTTTGACAGCGTCGTAAAAACTAAAAAAAAACCAACATCAATTACCGATACATGTATTAATTCTCATTGTAAAATTTATGAGCCTGTTAAAGTGATTTTCAAATAATTCCTTGGATGTTATTCAGCCTGTATTGTACTAGGATAATGCTGAGTTTAAGCTTCTTCTTTTTTTCAGCTTGATGCTCCTCTGTTTGTGACTTTCTACCAATGTGTAGTGACTGTTTTGATGTGTATCATACTCAGCTTGCTAGGAAAAGCTATCCCAAATCTGGTCTCATTCCCTCCAATGAAATTTGATTACAAAGTCACCAGAGAGGTAAGAGAATATCATAACAAATTACTTTTAAAGTGTTAGTGAGATTTGATTTTTTTTTTTCTGTCAGTTACAGCACTCTTTCAAAGGTGTGATTTATGTTGTTCATGTAATTTCAAGCAAAATGAATTTTAAACAGACTAGTAATTGTTCATAACTTACCCTTTCATATATGAAATAGACCTTTACTATTGCATAATCAGGTACCATAATACCACCAAAAAGTCACCATTTATGAATTTTTTGTTAAGATCTGGTTCTGAAAGAGTAGATTCTTGGCTTGAGCTTATGTTAATATGTACATGTAACTCATGAGAATACGATATACCTAACCCACTGAAAAATAGAGAATAGGGTCCAGTCCCACAGCATGTTATGAGAAAGAGCAGTAGAAAGTTTCAAGTCCTGTCAAGCACTCTGACTTCAGTGGGTAAAGCATCGTCTACCAAAGAAAATGATGCCAAGATCATTGAATTTGGTGAAGTAATTTGTATTCAATGCCCGTTTCTTAAAATACAGTCATTTTCAAATTTTTGGCGACTAATGAGAGTAGCTATGTGTCGGGATGGCCTTTCATAATACGATGTTTGAGGCAAGTCCATTGATGCATGCCAGCAACAAAACGTGCCATACATATGCCATATGAAAGGTCATTCCTGACACAATTCTGCTCTCCACTGTCGCGAAAAACATGCGAAATTCGAAAATTACTGTATTTTAAGAAATGGGCATAGAATCAAAATTATTTCACCAAATTTAATGATCTTGGTATCATTCTCTTTGGTAGAAGATGCTGTACCTACTAAAGTAAACAGATTGTCTACTTTCTGATGGTAAAGTACTGAAAATCCACCGTTCCGCTTTTTCTGGGACACCCGGTATAATGTTATGTAAATGATCCATGTTATTATTATTATTGTTTTATTATTACTACTATTATTAATTGATGAAAATACCTTTCTTGAGCTCCAAATGAAAATCACACTGCAACTATTTGGTGGTTTTGTGGTGCCAAGTCACATACATGTATTGTGAGCAAGATCATTTGAATAATGCATGAAATTTTTATTTTAGAAATTGAAAGTCAGTGATTATTACACAAACAAATATACCTGGAGAGAAAAGCTCTGCTTCATGCTCTTAGCAGAAAATTGTCAGTTGGTGCGGGTCTATACTCTCTGATCAGTTATTTATATTCATCTCTGATAATGCATATAGTACGCCTATATAGAAAGATCTATATGTACATGTATTGTCCTTGTTTGTTCTCTGTTTTGGTTGATATTGTTTGCATTTATTTATTTATTTATTCATTATGTTGGATATGTTTCAAGGTTTTAATTTCCATGGTCAAGGGGAAAAATTTGCTTTGAAAGAGAAAGATGGCCTCCCTTTCTGAATGTGTTCCAAATTATCTATCTAGAACAGTGTATTTATTGGAATACTTTCAGAATGAAATCATTGACCCCTCTCCCTTCCCTAACTAAAGATTTTGACATCTGGATCTCTTTCAAATAGGATACTTCCTCTGTTATACATTATGACTATCAAACGGTAATTTAACCTTGATGAATAATTTTGTTTTGATGAAAAAGCAGAAAATCATAATTCTAATGATAAGAAGATTATGAATATTATTAATGTTGGGATCCCTTCTGGTGAAAATATTAAAGTCTGTAGATGTTTGGTCACAAGAGTTCTTTCTTTCTCTGCATTTATACCCCCATCTCACTAGCAGGCGATCTCTCTGCGATCCTCAAAAATTGACAAAGCGTGGTGGATCGTGGCGTGAGCTTTGCCAATCTTCTCCATTGTATCTTGAGCCTTTCTCAATCGTGCGTGCGCCATACAAAATATTTAAATGTATTCATTTAGGCCGGCGCGAATTCGTAGGTGTAAATGCACAAAATCGCAGGTCTGAGTACCGCAATTTGGGCCGGCCCTGCAGTGTAAATGGGGTCGTAGTGTATTTCAAAGTGATTTGTTTTGAAATACTGATTGTTATCTTGGTATAATTTTCATTAATGTCAATTTCAGTCTGGCCCATTGTAATATAACTGCATAATGAATTCATATTAATTGGTAATATTGTAAGTTTTTATTTCATGTCATAACCTGTTTTTTTACAAACCAATAGATAGCCCTTTACCTGCAGGTTAGCGGGTTTTATGACGAATTTGGTTTTCTTCATCATCATGTACATTGTCTTTGATACCATAAATGTTCTTATTTCTCTCTATTTTCCCCCAGGTCTTACCATTATCTTTGGTTTTTGTGGGAATGATCACATTCAACAATTTGTGCCTGAAGAATGTAGGTGTAGCATTCTATAATGTTGGCAGATCACTTACAACAGTGTTTAATGTGGTAAGAAACACACACACACACACACACACACTCACATACACTGTAGCAGTGTAAATGTAGACTGATCTTTGCATGGAACAGTCATTGTGCTACCATTTTAATATAGAAATATGTATTTTCTATAAGAAATCAACAGAGACTCCAACTCTACTATTTTCGGTGGAGATCTCCCGCTTGAGTCCATTTTCACGAAATCTCCCGCTCTCCCACTTGAGTTTGAATATCTCCTGCCCTAGCTCTTTCTCCTTTTTTCTCCCGCCCAACCACCTTTTTGAAAAAAATGAATCTGAATCATTGGATTTTACTTCATTTAGTGTTGTCATATGTTCAAAAATAAGCCTAAGATAGCACCAGAAAGCTTCTATAACCCTAAAAGTGGCCTCCGGCCACAAGGAATGTCGTGCTTTGCGCTGGTGATGTGGGCTACACGCACATTGAGTCAGAGTCTCCTGTTTGCTAGGGGGTTTCGGCAGGAGAATCTCCCGTATAAGAGGTGCTTGGGGTTGGAGTCTCTGAATCATCTGTACTGCTGTTTTACGATTTGATGGTGTTTTGGCATTTTGTATAATCTAGAGAGTTATGTGATAGGGGTTCAGGTTGACTATTAAGGAGAAGCAGACCTACCTGGACATTTAGTTTGGATTTTATGAAATGAGAAAAGTGAGAGAAAAATATCAGAGAAAGTTTGAAAAGAGGAAAAAAAGTTGTGTTGAAAATTGGAATTTTAACAAAGTGAACCTCTCCTGAAAGCTTAGAACATTTGGTAGATGGATTAGTAATTAGTAAAGATCCTCATTTCACTCAGATAATAGTTCGAGCCAAGTGAAACACCCTCCACACTATATATCCATTATACATGTAGACTCAAGTGCTATAAATAATGAAGTATCTAAAATATTGGCAATATTTTGATGACATCAGTTTGTGAACTTTTGATGACGTCTGTTCGTGAACACAATTGAGAATTATGGGGTACCGGACAATCTACCCTACATCCCAAGCGTGCTGTATAATAGCTCTTTGTATTGTGTGTAATTATGACCTCATTTTGTTTCCACTCCCAGCATGACATTTCATGATTATGGGAATTGTTAGGTGCTTTTGTTGAATCATTAGCAATTGAACCATATTTCAGTCGTAGTAAATAATTTCTACTTTGTTTTGTATCTTTTCTCTTTTCTTTCTTTTTTCTCTTTCTCTTTTCTTCTCCTTTTCTTTTTGTCAACTCAATCAACTTTGTCTGTGGGGCACAGAGTACTTAGCTTACCAAAGCCTGTCATACCATAGCCTAAATTTGACAATGCCAAAGGGAATACCAGGGCTGTCTTCAGTGAGCACTCCAAAAGAAACTCAACTCTGATTTTGTGAAAAAGAGAATTCTGAAAATCAGATGCAATGTGTTGACCTGGCCCTGGTCTCATATTTAGAAAGTCTTATTTCTGTTTACCTTCAGCAGCCTCAGCTCTGGCTCATGCTGTTACAGGGCTACTACGGGAGCCACCACATCATCAGGAAAACTCTATCCATTTCATAATCTTCATATATTTGCCAATTCCCCCAAATATCCTTCATCACTGTGGCTGTCCGACCCACTGCTTTCTTCACAAATCACTCCCATCATCCTGTTCATCTACTTCAAAACTCAAATTGAGGTTGTTTTTAACCTATTGAATACTGAAATCTGCAGTCTCTATAGACCTGGACCACCCGGTTCCCATATATGCAACGGGTTAATAGCCATATTATGACAAAAAGGAGTGATCTTGTAGGTTATTTTATATGGCAGAGCAAAGATTGTTTCGTAAACTGCACATAGGTGACACTAGCCTTCTCAACCGATGAATTTGATGTTCACACACTGATGTCATGCATTTAAATTTAGATTTGAGGTAAATTTAGGAGTGGTGAAAGGGTGTACATTTTTGCATTTTTTTTTTTTTTCAATTCTGTGTGCAATTCCTGACAAAGAAAAAAAAAAGATTGCTGATATTCAGTGTGACTTTGTCTTCCAATAAAATCCCAATTCTGACTGACTAAATCCCTATGAACCTTCAGTTTGAATTTGGGTTCCTTCAAACATAATCTGGCATCTGCTGAATTTCCAATTTCCATTTTATTTTTGAAAAAAAAATTCATCATCCTAAAGAAGTGTTCTGTAATGCCTAAATGTTTCTGTACTTGGAATGATCTGATCTGGAAAATTTTTTTTTAGTAATAATTATTTTGTTGTTTTTGTTGTATTGTGTAGAGTCTTTCATACTTTGTGCTGAAGCAGACAACATCTTTGAGAGCTATCATGTGCTGTCTTGTTATCATCAGTGGGTTCTTATTAGGCATCAACCAAGAAGGGTCATTAGGTAAATTATGCTTCTCTTCACTTTAAACATGGTGATTTGTCATTCAAGATAGTTTTCTGTTCTTTTCTTTATTAATTGGAGCACTAGTCAGTAATGTTTCATCACAATTCATTAATATTGTTGTTACATTTAATAGAAGTTATGACAAGTTTGTTTCCATTCTCTTCTTTCTTTTAGTGGTTTAGACTTCCTTTTCCATCATGAATTTTCCAACATTGAATGGTACCTTTAATTATGATTTAACTTTGATATGTCCTTTGATGTAAAAGTTGATTGTACTTTATTCTGGCTCGATTTGAATTTGTTATTGCTTCCTGTTTCTTTACTACCTGATGTATCATTTATTTCCAGGTACCCTATCCTATAGTGGTGTGCTGTATGGTGTCCTGGCTAGCCTCTGCGTATCCCTTAATGCTATCTTTACCAAGAAGGTACTCCCAGTGGTGGAGAGTAACATCTGGCGTCTCATGTTCTACAACAATCTCAATGCCATCGTTCTTTTCCTTCCTCTCATGCTCATCTTTGGTGAGTTTTCCATCCTGCGAACATTTGATCATCTTAGCAGTCTTCAGTTCTGGGGTATGATGACTGTGAGTGGTGTGTTTGGATTTGCCATAGGGTTTGTGACTGGACTTCAAATTAAGGTCACCAGCCCTCTGACTCATAACATCAGTGGTACAGCTAAGGCCTGCGCACAGACCATCTTAGCAGTGACCTACTTCCAGGAGATTAAGACCTCATTGTGGTGGAGTAGTAATTTTATGGTACTAGGAGGATCTGCTTTCTATACATACGTACGTAAACAAGACATGGACCGTGAAGCTGCTGAGAATCAGAGAGCTAAGGCTGATTTAGAGGAGCAGAAAACTCTCACTTCAGTTAAAACTTAGATTCATGTGGAATTGTCATTCAGTGATGTGCTCTATTACCTTGATTTGGAATAAACTTTAAAAAATAATCCTAAATCGTGAGTAAAGCTTCCCATTTTATTCAAATTTTTGTGCTAGTTCAAATTATTCAACAATAAGTACATCATTGTAGCAGGCATTTTATGCCTCCTTATTACAGTGTAGTATGAAACCTATTTGTCCACATATGGTGCCAACAACCCTTTCATAAGAAGTTTTTACAAAAGTAGACTACACACATTTAACGTATTTAGTCTAAAATTGTGTGCTTGTAGTCATAGTTTTTCCCCTCCATCTTTTGTCACAGTATAAAAATGTGAAATCAGCATTGAATTGAAAATAGAACATCTTGAAAGGTGAAAAAAAAGTCTTTGGAATAAGGACAGGAGATTGTAATATTGTTCTCCCCCCCCCCCAAAAAAAAAAAAGAGAATAAAAATCATTTCATTTAAGAGGCTTGAATTGCATGATACATGTATGTACCTCGCAAGTAAGGGAATCTTGTGTAAATAAAGAAGATAAGTACTACTACTTGAAAACTTTAGTGTACTTTATTGATGTATCCTTAAGATAGTTGGACAGCTTTTTGTCCTTAAGTAATTCATTCAGTCTTCATTCATATTTGTTATTGCCTTTTTTTTTTCAAATTTACAACATGTATGAATTTTAGTCTTCTTTCTTGTCTGTGCACCATATCATTTCTTCATATTAGTAGCGCCTTTTCCTTGCATGACAGCTTAGAATATTTTGCATTACACAGGACACTATTTGTTGAAGCCCTGAGTCTTGTGGAATCTGTATTTCTTCAAGTCCAAGTCTAGTTAAGTAGAGTCAGTTCAGTGAATTTATTCAAATCAAAACTCAATTTATCGTTATTTCATGAAATGTGACCCTCCACCACAAAACACCCAATAAATCATTAATTTGGTACAAAACACCCAATAAATCATTAATTTGGTACAAAACACCCAATAAATCATTAATTTGGTATTTTTACATTTCAACATAGATTGCAAGCTTGGAGTCTAAGCTTATGAATGATGTGTAGCTTGCCTTGTCAGCACCTTGCAAACCCTTTGAAATTACAATGAGAAAGAGAGCTGGTCAGACAGGCTAATCACCAGAATAATAGCAAAAACAGGATGTAAAGAGGAGTGACCATTCATGAGTGCCATACTGGTGTCCTATTGTCTATCTAAATATTGACAATGAAGAGATTATCAGATTATGTTCAACATTGAACAGTTTCAAAGGATACATACTTCTCTCCTAGTTTTAGATTTTGAAATCCACAGAATGAATAACTTCCGAGTTATGTAAACATCTTAAAGTGAAGGTTTTACTCATCAGGGTGGCATACTTTTATATCAAATTCCTCTAAAATGGTAAATTTAAATCACAGAAAAACACATTAATATATTGCAAATGGCTCCTAAATTTGGTCAGATAGTAGATCAATAAATGAACTATGAGAAAATATAAACAACTAAAATCAACTTAAAACCCAAGCTCTGTACCGTAGCTGTTTATTCTCAAACTCCCATCGAGACTTATTGGTCATTTTGTGTTGGAGGGTCACAAATGTACTTTTGAATAGCCAAACTTTGCTTACAAGAAGAATTACTCATGACGAAATATGAGATTTAATCAATCAAAACTTTTGAGCAGAGATGAATCCAAAAAGGTTAGATTTGGGGTTAAAAAGGCAGTGGATATCTTTCAAAAGCTAAAACTTGAATGATAGTTTGTGTGATGCTATAAAGATGCCTTTTTTTTAATAGTTCAGTTGATATATATATTTTTTTCTGTGCCTTATGGTATGATATTTGTAGGTTTCCTTTCTCTGCAGTTTGAAAGCCAGTTAACTGATTATTTAATCATCTTGATCCAGGACCATTTTACTGAAAAATATATCATAGGGGAAAGCAAAATCTGTGTATTAACTTTTTCCCCCTACAAACTAGACATTCAACTTACCTCTTCTCTCATTGGTGCAATGGAAAACATGTGGGAAATTTTTTAAGCATTTGTTTATTTTGTTATTAACTCTGTATTGTTCCACCTTATTATATGTAAATATACATATTTTTAGTATATTCATTTGTCTAAAGCAGCTAAAATGCTATTTTTTAATTTTCAGCAGTCACTGGTAACTTTATTTGTTGTCTTATTGGACATAATGTATTGTAATGAGCCATGTGAGACACTTTGAATAATGTTGACAGCATCACTGACAAGAATTGTGTGATTGATTTTTTAATCTTCACATTTATTACAAAGAATTTCATACAATCAGGAGTAAAGATTGTTCATCAAGTGAACGGTTTCTTATTTTTTCTGATGCTAGAGATGTGAGGTAAGCATTTGTGTTTAGCCCAGTGAAGTGTTATCTGGATTGAAATGCAGTATTTTTATAGCCTTAAGACAGAGTGACACATTTCATGGTATATTTTTGTATATATTGTACTGTGGAGATAAATAATTTCTGTTGATTAATTTTAAACATGAATAACATATTATATCATGTTTTTTATGCTGATAAATAAAACTTGGCCTTTCCATATGTTAATTACATCAGATAATCTATACGATGTATTGGCAATTATGTAAATTTATTACAATGGGACATAGACAAAAAGGTATTTGCTGGTTATATCTAGTTATATTATGGTATATGTTAAGTTTATGAGGAGTGATCTGTGTTTTGCTTTTGAAATTTCTTTGTACATATATTACAGATGTACATACATATGAAAAGGGAAGTGAAAAAATGGAAGTACAGTATGCTGTGGTTTTTTGGATATATGTTCATTGTGAACTCAAGTCTGATGATATTTGCTTTTTGTGTTGAAATCTGTCAGTGTAATGTGAATGCCATACATGTATTCTAAATGCATACTCAATGCAGACAACCATATTTATTCATGGCATGAGTGATGGCCCTTGTACAATGTCCACATTTCAGCAGAGTATACACTATTGTGACTGTCACTGAATGAAAAAAGCTAGCGCATTTAAGAAATGTCATAAAGGCAAAGTATGGCTGAAACTACTTTGTAGCTTCTTCTGTCAAAGCAAAAATCTTAATTTCTTTAAAGAATCAAACATTTGTGTCGAAAAGTAAGGGAGTTCAGAGAATAAATTACAAGTATCACAAAGATCAAGAGAATTTAGAGTAATAAATTAGTTTGCTGCAAATTGAAAATTTCCAAAAGGGGAAGAAACTTCATTCTTTCTCTATTTCTGTAATACATGTATCTCTCTCCTACAATATTTTTAATGATATAGTGTAGAAAATGGAAAATACATCTGTTTTTACTTTTATCTAGTATCAGTATACACTTTCAGTGTATATAATACTACATAACAGTTCCTGTTCCTCATATATGATATGTTAAAAACTGGATTCTTTTGGTAATTTTTTTTTTCTATGTGGGGCTGTATAGTATTTTTAGTGGTATACTTGGATGATGGTATGTAAGGCTGAATTGTCAATCATGTAATTATCCTATTAGTACTTGATTGAGTAGGATTGTATATGAACTTATACTCCGTTGTGATATGGATTTGAATTTACAGTGAAATTTGCTCACTCAGGCATGACATGTTAATGGGGGATACATAAGAAGTATGCCCAACAAAGGATGAAGCCATCAAAAAAAGGAACTTTTTTGTGGAAGGTAAAAAAAAAAAAGAGAACAAGAAAATTTGTCAGAGAGTGTCACATTCCAGGTTACCCATTATAAGTCTCTTCTTTCTCCCCTGATCATATCCTATGTGCAAGTGCAAATATACATAAAGTTTGCTCAATTTCACTGTTAATGCTTGACTCTATTTTACATTGATTACAGAGGAATGCTAGTTTGTAAAATACATGCAGATTTTAATTTGAGATGTTACATTTTTTTTTTTCTCCAGAATTTATATAAGAAAAAAAACACATGTCAAGAATACACCTCTGTAATTTGTGTGTAAACTAGTTTAGAATAAAAATAAGGAAACAGAGAGAATGATATTGGGTAGCATACATCAGTGTGCCACATATTCATAGTACTTGTGAAACATGAAGAAAACTGAAGTAAAGTCAGTGTTCATGAATATATGGAAGGGAGAGTGATAAAAGTATAGTTCAGAAAAATATCGTTATCATATGATAAGATTAATTACAACTTGTTTTAAGACTCTAGATGATTTGTTTTGATGAACATTCCAAGAGCAGGAGCTGATGATACCTGCCCCCCCCCCAAAAAAAACGGGGGGGGGGAATTGTGTGGTTGAATGAAATTGAAAGAGTGCTCCCAGAAGAGTAGAGAATTTTCCTGGCAAATATTCTCATATTCATGACCAAGAATTGTTTAATGTCATGTTTCTATGATTTATGACAATTTCTTCTGTGCACCCTGCATTTATTATACTGAACTCTAATTCAGGATGAAACCTATCTTTTATACTAGCAGCTATTTCATTTATATCTCTTTATGTGATTAAGTAAAATAAAATGAGAATACATGTATACATGTAAACTACTCTTGAATATTGTTGGTTTATTAAAGACTTTTTGACCCAGTAATAATAATGGTTGTTATATTTCTGTAGAGAATACCTTGAAGTTTGAAAATGTATAGAAATGATATACTTCATGAACCATTGTCAAAACTATACTCATTGGACATGGGAATGAATGCAGATTGAGAGAGAAAATGATGTGAGAAAGGGAGATGATCGCACAAAATACATGCAAGGCAAGAAGGATGCCTGCCCCCCCCCCCCCCTTAACAACTTCCTGGCAAGCTACTACCAGTTTAAAGGGTAAGTCCACCCTAGAAGTTTCACTGTTTCAATAAAAGGACATCAATTTGAACAGAATTTTTAGAAAGAAATGAGCAAACTCGGTCAAAGAATAAGAAAATTACATTCATTTACATTTCCTAATAAATTACTCTCGGCTCTGCACTGAAGTTGGCAACACTTATGACATTATATGCGAGCAGGTCTCCATTCACTTTGTACGTGAAATTTCACATTTTCTCAATTTTCTTGGAAGTTACACATTTTCTTACTCCACAGTCAAAGTATGTTATGTAAAACTTCAGCAATTCTTCTGAACATACATTGGCCATGGGGGTTAGAAAATGTTTAATTTTCAAGAAAATTAAAATGTGAAATTTCATGTACAAAGTGAATGGAGACCTGCTCGCATATGATGTCATCAATGTTGCCATTTTGCAGAGCCGAGAGTAATTTACTAGAAAATGTAAATGAGTGTAATTTTCTTATTCTTTGACCGATTTTGCTCATTTCTTTTTTCAAGTGCTGTTCAAATTTATGTCCTTTCATTGAAACAGTGAAACTTCTAGGGTGGACTTTCCCTTTAACACAGCAGTATCATACTGTATACCGTTATCTGTATTATAAAGTATTATACTGAAATTACCTAATAAAACAGCTTTGCTTGTTAAAATGGTTATTAGTTGTCATTCTTTTCTAAAATCATCTGAAGAAAAAAAGAGAATTATATAGTTTCATGGAATCAGCACCATTGTATTCACATAGCATTTGTGCTAATGCAGTAATCGGGAACACTCTGTTTTAAACTAGTTATTTGGTTTGGAAATGGAGAATTGGGTCAAGAATTAGATTAAGGCAGGACCTCGAGTGCAAGAATAGAAACTTGTCTACAAGCCAAGGAAAAGTACTAAAGACAAATGTTCAGTGGAAACTCAATATAAAGAGATCAGGGCCATGTTTCATAAAAAGTTGCTATGATAGCAACTCCTGCTGGAAAGGTAACTACCATGGCAACAGTGGGAATTCTGCTTCCTGATTGGTATTTATAATGAAAGTTGCCATTCCAGCAAGAGTTGCTATTATAACAACTTTTTATGAAATGGGGCCCATATAACATTATTCCTGATATATCAAGGTTATATTCCAGTCCCAGCTCTTAATATTTTATTGTTTTTTAACCCTGATATAACGAGATTCCTGTTATAACAAGGTGATTTTGATGGTCCCAAGGACCTCGTTAAGTTTCCATTATACTTGTGGGGGGAGGGGGAGAGAGCTGGGAATCCGGGGGGGGGGCAGACAAACAGAGAGAGAGAGAGAATAGGAGAGAGGCTATAGGAGAAGGTAGAGACAGGGTGATGGCGGCAAGGTTTCATGGATTCTCTTTTCTTCCCTTATAAGATCTGGGTTGTTTCTCCAATTACGATGGGGGGGGGGGGGGACGTAAAGCTACGCATTTTGTTTCAACAGCTGAAAGTCACAAGAATCATTGGTTAGTGCAAATTTCTTATATGTACATATCAATGGTACGTAGGTGAATCTAAACAACAAAAAAAGTAACTCCCCCCTAATTCAAAATAGTATAACTTTAACGAAGACGTTTTTATGAAAATAATGTGGCAGGAGTGTTCCTACACTTATTGACTAACTTCTGTTTGAAAATGAGATTGATCTGTCAAGTTATGCATGAGTGAGCAGACATTAAAGGCAAAAATGTCACTTTTCAAAAGTAACAAGAGTCATTTGGGAGGGTTTGTGAAACAAGATTTTTCTGGCGTTTGTTTAAGTGCTGTTGATGTTTTTTGAGGTTGTGCCATGGTTGGGTGACAAAGTTGCTAACGATGAAGCAAGAAATGCTGAAAATTTACTGTTTAATGCCCGAAAAACGACTACCTGGTATTTTCACATAATATGCTGACTTATGTTGGTTGATGCCAATTTTTTCCACAAACTGAATGGAATTTGCATATTTAGGAGGGCTGAACATCATTTTTCTAAAAAAAAACTGTGTTCATCCAACTGTGATAAACATGAAAAGTGTCAGGGATAGGCATGACTGGGTCAAACAATGGAAGAATTCAAATTCGCCAAAGGTTTGTTTCACAGAGCCCAAAAATGACTCTTGTGACTTTTGAAAAGTGACATTTTTGCCTTCACTGTTTGCTCACTCAATGACTTGACGGATCAATCTCATTTTCACAGAAGTTAGTCAATAAGTGTAGGAACAGTCCTGCGAAATTATTTTGCTCAAAATTTTTTCGTTAAAAAGTTATGCTATTTTGAATTAGGGGGGAGTTACTTTTTTTGTTGTGTTTATATATCTCTATCTCAGAGCTAGAGAGCGCGCGCTTCATATTGCGTGGCGCCCCGCCCATAATAAACAAAGCTGCATGCACAAAATCATGCTTCGAATATTACATTCATATATCCATAGTGGCACTCATACACGTGTTTGGCTGCATACTGTTCCATGTCCAAGAAGACGATTAGAGGTTTTGAATTGCTGTTCTTTCCAAGTATTCGGAAGGTGAGTTATTTACCTTTATCATGGAAAGTGCAGAGGTGTAAGGGTTTCACAGGGGAGGGCTACAAAGGCCAAAGGCGAAGATCGACCACAGCCTCGGGCACAGAGCTAACTGTTAGATCGACGCGTCGCAAGAGGTGCCTAAACTGAGAAGGTACATTGCACACGTCGGATCACACCTACTAACAGTTAGACCCTAGTTATGCAACCCTAGCCTAGCCGAGCTGTGCTGCACTGTATAGACCAGTGCGGAGTTAGCTCATGTCACAAATGACCCTAATCTACAGATATTGTGGCCATATCATGGTTTAGGAAACCACTCGTTCATTTGACGCACGCACTTGTGTACAAGGAGAATGGAGGTGGAAATAGGAAACCAAAGCGCTGCTGTACAAAGTGAACGGTGGTTTCCTATTTCACGATAATGCTGATATTGTAAACACAGAGTGGTCCTTTTTGTGCACTTAGAATATTGTAATGTTTTGTGGTGACCTCCATCTCAGTTCTAACTTAGAATATAATTTTCGGCCAGTTGTCCCGGCTTTTACTAAACAGTCGGGTCGCGTCGCGCTGGAAAACATCCCAGTATAGCTTCCAAGGAGCTGCGTTTTGGGATTATTGCGACAAGTAACAAGTAACAAGTAACAAGTAACACTCGGGTCGCGGCTCGCCGGGTATGGTGCGCCAAGTGTTAATTAAGTTATTCGGTCCAAAACTACAGTCAGTGTACAGTAAAACCAAAACCCCACAGCCACGCCCGCAAGCATATTCTAGTAAACTGATCCTCCCTCTGCTCCCTCTGCTATGCACAAAGTGTTTGTTATAAACAAAGTCAATGCCCGGGCCCCGGGGGGGGGGGGGGGGGGGGAGGCACTCAGTATATAATGCGTGGTGGGTATGTGCCGTGGAGAAGACCCATTTTTACACTCAAATTTCTGTTCCAAAGCATAGCATTTTCATCTTATTGAGAAAAAGAACAAAGAAAGCCGTTCCAAAGCATTGCATTTTCTTCTAATCAAGAAAAAAGAAGAAAGAAATCTGTTCCAAAGCTTCGCATATTTTTCATTACGCCGTTCCGGCGGCATTGATCCGCTGCAATGAGCTGCATTTTTGGTGAAAAGCGGCCCGCAGAGCACTAGCGCTGTACTGTCCGACCATCGCCTCTGCGCGAGCACACCCGGCGCCCGTGCCGCCGGGCTAGCTGCATGCACGTATGCCCGTTCCATAGGGATACATACGCACTCACAGGCAGGCGAACCGTTCCAAAGACCCCCGTTTTCACAAACATTTGTAGTTCCGAAGCCCGTTCCGAAGACCCTCCTTTTCACAATAAGCCCGTTCCAAAGCCCCCGTTTTTTTGTCTCGCCCGCGGCACATACCTACCACTTTTGGGGTCGAGTGCCCCCCGGGGCCCGGGCGAAGTGAATATAGCAGGCTCAATGAGAGGTCATAATTATAAATCCTGTCTGTTCATTCATATTGGCGGGAGGTTTTGTTGCAAAATCGTCTGTTGCATTTCATTTTGTAACGAAATGGTTCATGATCGTGAATTTATAAATAAATAAAGTTTTTAGTGAACTTTTGACAGTAAATTGTGCAGTTTTGGACCAAATAACTTAGTTAACACTCGGCGCCCCATACCCAGCGAGCCGCGACCTGAGTGTTTAGTAAAAGCCGTTGTCCCGGTCCAAACCTCTGTTCTAGTAGGAGACCGATCAGGTCCTTGAAGACTAAATCTTGTACATCAACATTTGGACCTCCAATAACCTTGATTGCAGGCCCACGGAGACTGGCGCTAAGAAAAACCTTTGCTTCTTCGTCTCCCCAGTTGTTGGCTAGGCAGCATGCCTCAAAATGTCTTGCATAATCCCTTCAAGGAACTTTACCATCAAACTTGTCTGGAATCATGTTGGGTGTGGTGACATTCAGCATAGAAGTAGACCTAGAGTCTATGTATACCCAGTTGTTGGGTGTCCGGACAGGTTGAGTATCCGGAGAGTCGATTTTAAACAGTCAATTGAAAAAGTTCACAAGCAAATCTCTTAAATGTTTTAGCACAAGATGTTAGACAATATTATAGAGAACAAATATTGATAATGATTAGCACAAATCAATGCATAGTTTTTGCTTAATCCAAAGACAAAAAAAGAAGGCTTCATTTTTGTTACGTGTCCGGACACCCAACCCCCGATCCTATATTTTGCTTGCCAGAGATATCTCATCACCAATCTCGTTTCTCTGGTCCCAACTTGGACTGTGTGTTTAGATCGGTTCCCTCGTTTCTGGTCGAGCAAGGACATACGTGTCGTGTACCGCACCAGTCACCCCGCGAGTACTCACACGTTTACAATGGCAACAAATCAATTTCGTGACAATATCTCCCGAAGTGACTAAGGTGCCTTATGAATAGCTTTCATTTTCCCTTTTGATAAGGAATGCTTCCACCTGGTTATCAAATACATGTATCATGGAATGCACCATACCCAGGCATGGGTGCACAATTCTTGGCACCTATCAAGAATTCATGTCATTGGGTTTTAGATTTTTGGTACAAATGACCTTTATCTGCTCATGCTAAAATTGTATCTAGGAACTGGCTTATTAAAGCAGGATATAGTTGGCGCGGGTCTAATTTCTAGACTAGTGGTTGGTTTTGAAGGGTGCAAAAATCATGTTATTAAAAATAATACCCGGATTTTGCTGGCAATATCGTGAACATAAACGGTTCAAATTGGGTTATTTATTATGGGCTAAACCCTGCAACATTGAATTATCAATCCATCTGCGTGAAGATTGGAAGTGTGGTGCTTCAGTTCAAGGCCAAGGGTTTGGGTTAGGGCTAGGGTTTAGGGTTAGGGTTAGCATTATAGGGTTAGGGTATGGCGGGGCCTATCACGAGTATGCCATTTTGCTCTAAAATGATACTTGTTAGTAAGGATAACTTGATTTGCTGAAAATGAATCATCACAGGGAGATGGGGAGGGGGGTCTCACTGAGGACTACCAATTTCTTTAAAAAGCAGGCTGCACGAGGATTGAAGTAGGAATGCTTTCTGATACCCTTAACAGGGAAACCTGTCTTACATTGTTGATTGTATACCCTTAACGGGAATTTACACCCTATTGAAGTATTAGGCCAAGTAAAAAAAATTGTTAGTTTTTTTTCGTCTCCGCCCACATCATTTATTGCCGCCGCATCAAAAAAAGTTTAAAAATTTTTTTTTTTTTTTAAAGAAATTTCGATTGATCTTCGCCGTTTCCTGCCGTTGAACCTTGCACATGCACAGCCTACATATCTTACCGTACTTAAAAACGACTGGAAATTAGACTACCCAAATAGCATTGTGCACATGAAAAGGCAAAAAAAAAAGTGCCCTCATCCTCCTTTTTTCAAAAAGTTAGGATGAGAAACTAATATTTTTTTTACATGGCCTTACATCATTACCTCTGTATTTGATAACATTTTTCTTGATTTTTGTTGTTTTAGATACCCCATTTAAACGTAACTCACATTCATGTGACTGATGCTGAAAAACCTACCGGTACTCTTTTTACAGTTTTTGTACGCATATGATGTATGAAGAGCGGTGATCAATGGTCACTTCTCATGAGGGCCCATTTTCTCTATTTTCCTAGTCATTGATTGGACCATCTAACACACTGACTCTTGATATTCACAGGGTTTGATTTGTCCACTCAAAACAAGTTTTATATCAAACAGTTTAAACCTGAGAGTCTGAACTTTTAAATGGTGTTAAAATCTTTTTTTAAAAAGTTTAACCAATTATTGGTCATTTTGTGGTAAATTTTCAGAGTGCAGAACCTATTTGTAGGTCTACATATGCGTTTGTGCTGCAAGTAGGGGCACCAACAGCAGTTTGGGATTGGAGGGGGCAAACATCCCATGGGGGCTAACCTTTTTAGGGGCTCATGCCTTCTCACCCCTAATATATTATTTTAAAACCCGTGCCAAAAATATACACAGATGCACCTTTACACTCCACACAACATTCCTATTCAGAATACTTCTCTTACATATCTAATAGATACCTGCAAGATAAAGCACTGGCATTGCCAGGATTTCATTTTAGTTGACAGCAGTGAATACACGAAGCGCGCTCCCTACATGTACATGTAGGGGGAGGGTGCGTGGAAGTAGGAATTTCCCACTTCCCATGCAAAGTGCAGAAGTTTTTAGGTTTCTTTGTCTGCTCCTTCTCTTTCAATATTCTCTAACCTTTTTTGCTTCTTCCTTGTCGTTATGAGGAGGAAAAGTGGATTTAAAATGAAGAAAACTCTGCACTTCTATGGGTTAACATAAAAGTGCTGGGGGGTGTTTCATAAAGCTGTTCGTAAGTTACGAACGACTTGACGCGTGACTGGTGATACCTTCTTGTGCTACATGTCAATGAATGAGAATCTGATTACCACCCAAGAAGGTATCACCAATCGTTCGTAAAGTCGTTCGTAACTTACGAACAGCTTTATGAAACATCCCCCTGGTGAGGTAAATAATAGTCGTAGTAAATGGTTGAGTGAGCATGAATATGGGTGTGTTCAGAATGGAACAGCTATTTGATTCAGTAAAGCACATTATCTGGTCTTATCCTCTTTTCACCTCAAACTCTTTCATCGTTAGCCCCTGGAATGTTTTTTTTTTTGAGGGGGGGGGGGGTATTCCATACTAGCTGTACATGAATTATTTTTTCAGGTGATTAGTACACATAAGAGGCCTACAATGCATGCAAAAGGTAAGTATATCTCAAGGTTGCTTAAATGCGATGTGTGAAGGTATAATGCAGTAAATATCAGAAAGGAAATTACATTTGCAAAAAAGAAATAATGAACTTAAGATATTTTGTGAATTAAACATTTATTTGGTAAAGTGGGAATGGGAAAATATAGGAGAGATATATTTGATAAGTTCTCAACATGCACATTGAGTGTTCTACTTTCCATGCTGATACTAGATCAAGTGACAATGAAAAGCCTGTTCATACTTGATTTATGCTACGGTCACAAAGCCCAAAATCAGCCTGCTCGGCGGCCGGAGTTTTTAGCCAATTTCGCCCGGCACCGAGCAGTGGCCGCCTGGGCACTGCTGTTATTTAGGGCATTGCTCGGCCGGTACACCTACAGGACACCCACAGATTCCCCGCCAATCAACGGTCAGACGCCGGGCGATTTGTTAAAAAATCAGCTGTTGGCAGGTGGGAGATCGTGCGGGAACCGTTGGATCATCATTCAGTCACTGGTCGGATGCCGCGCGGAGAAAATCCCCCAATTTTGCCAACTTTTTACCTAAATCAATGGGAAATCGACAGGACATCGGCCGGGCATCGCTGAGGCTTTAGAGTCCGCTCGAAATCGTTGGCGATGCCTAAATTCCAGCGGCACCCGAGCAGGCTGCACATCGGTCGGTAGCCGTTGGCTTTTGTGACCTAAGCCTTAGGGTAAAATCCTTAGAATTTACACCTTTACCATCACATCACCTGGAATGTATTCATGAATGTTGTTTTTCTCATGTATCTTATATTCACACTATGTTCAGTATCAAATTTATTTTGTTTTATTTTGAGTAGTGGCAGGTCAAGAGGAACAAATATTGCAATGTTTTTTTGTGTGTTATTTTTTTTCATTAACAGGGCAGTTTATGCTGGTAGACCATTGAATTCATCTGAAACACCAGAGTCATCAGAGAAGGATAGAAGTATGTCAAGTCTAGATCAGAAGTCAGGTCCAGCCAAGAGTGTCTTTCTCAAACAAGAGGTAGGTAAAAAATGAACTCTAGTAAGCTTGTAGAGTCAACATCGGATGTATTGCATTATATTTGTTAATGGTTGACACAGTGTTGTGAGAATTTATTAGATGAATTCATAAGGAATTTGATTATTACTTCAGTTTCAAATGTGCAGGTTTTTGTTCAGCTAAACATAACTCCATATTTCTTGGTCTAAATTCAAGTTGAACAAACAGTGATTATTAGTTGCCTTCTCTGTTCTTATGATTATTCAGAACCTTCATTATCAAGATTAAAGAACTTTTACTTTTTTTGTTTTTGTTTTTTTTTAGCTTATATCAATATCTCTTGAATGTAATCATGATTATCATTATTGTTATGATCGTGCCAGTGCAAGATTTAAGAATCTTCTTGCATATGAAATCATATGACAAGTTTTGACAAGAATGTAATTTTAAAAAAAGTGCACCAAAAGTGCACCAAAAAATAAAAAATTTTCCCATCCATTTTGTACCCACGGCTCCGCTTCCAGTGGCACTGCTTCTGGCACCACCCCTAGCCTTCAAACTGCATTAACTCGTCAATTCTCAAATAAAAAATTTTTATCAAAAGTTTTGTCAAAACTCATTGACATCATAGTTTGCACTAACTTTTTAAGAACTTGATTGGTCAAAAAGCTTTTTGCAACCAGGAGGCCAAAAATTTGCCTCTTGCCTTGGAATTCTTTTTTTTTCCTGCCTCATATCCCATTGAATTTTACACTAAAATTGTTGCAGGGGTTTATTGTGTCATATCTGAACAAGCCTTGAACAGTAGGAAAATTCTTGAGGGCAAAGTGCAAGTTGTCAAGGTGCAAGGCACCATCACTCTCATCTTAGTAATACACAAAGACAAATCTTAGAATAAAACTACAAAATATGATAAAAATGGCCTCCCAAATTGCTGTGTTTTCCATTCCTGAACTGCCACTCTTCTCTCACACTGCCCATACACAGTAATATATGATGATGAATAACACATGCAGTTTGTAGCAAAGTGGATGTGCATTTCGTTTAGATCTTTAGAAAGATTAGTATTGGATTGTCCAATGTAATGCCATTATTGATTTTTATTTATTTTTTTCTACAGACTATCCACAGGGAGAAATGGTTATCTTTAGAGAGAGTAACTTACAGAGATCCTACAGGGAAAGAAAAAACCTGGGAAGTGGCTGAGAGGACTACCAAACCCAAGACAGAAGGAATTGGTGACTGTAAGTATTTCTCAGAGTTATAATGTTAACATTAACATTAGCAGGTAGCCTGTAGCCTAGCCCGGAGCCTGTGGTGAAATTGCTTTTTCAGCTGCAGGACCTTCTCTTTGGAATAATTTACCATTTCTTTTACCTTTGAGAATCACAATATCCTTAGAAACCTTTAAATCGTAGCTGAAATCCCATCTCTCATCTTTTCTATTTTTCTTGTTTGCCTCAGAACAGAATATTTCTTGATAGATAGCACCATACAAATGCCTATTATTAGTAGTAGTATTAGTATTATTTAACATATATCCAATTACACCGGGAGTTAGACCGCACGCAACTTGATGGTCGCATGTTGTTGCATGTAGGGCTGTTACCGAAACGCCGAACCGAACGGAAGTTCGCCGAAAATGGCACTTCAAGTTCCGAACAGGACCGAACCGAACCAAACTCAAAGGCTATATTCTGGAGTTCGGCAGTTTATAACAC
>CM057151.1:60845046-60857546 GCA_029962745.1 Echinometra lucunter | reverse complement strand
ATATTAAGCCCGCTGCACACTACGACCTGATTTTCGAACAAATGACATTTGCATGAAATATGAAAGTTTAAACTAGTAAAATTATCTTATTTGAGGTTCAGAATAATGATAGGAGTACTAACATCAAAATTTTGGTTAACTGGAAGCCTTGTGGTCAGAGTAAAGGCAAAATCAGCTTCAAATCATAGCCAACGCGGCTAGATTGCTATGACGTCATACGATTCGGAAATGAATTCGCTTTTATTCCTTGCTATAGCCCCGAATATTGATTTAAGTGTTTAAACGACTATTCAGAACTTTGATCATGAAGATTTTACATGTTCAAATGTTTGTATCAAATGCTATGACAAATTTTTCCAAAATCGGATTACAGACTGATCGTATAGTGTGCAGCGGGCTTTACACATTGAGGTATATTGCCCTGGTATAACCCTGCTCCATTCATCCATTTGGTTGATTTATTATTACACCTGTACTGATAATGATATGTACTACTATATCTTTCTTAGATTGATGGCAATGACAATGCTAATGACAGTGCAGTAGTTCATCCAGGTAAGAGGAGGATATCCGTTAGAACAAACTAAGGGGGTGTTGCAAAACAACGTTGAGTTGATACTAAGTGAAAATTAGTTGCAAAGTGTGCAACTGATTGTAATGTTGCGCTTGACTTGCGCATAATATTGATATCAGGTGCAACTTTTTTCTTGTAACAGGATTGACTGTAAGTTACATTCAGTTGCAAATATGCAATGTATTGCAAGATTTCGACTGATTTGGGGAATTTGCAATTGGTTGCAACTTCCTTACAACACCCCTAAGTCTGCAAACTTGTATGAATATTGCCCTCTTGGCCTCTCTGCTAGAGAATGAATTTATTGAAGTGTTGTGTGTTTCATCGTAGTGCTTTTTATTTATAGTGATTATGTATAGTGATTTCTGTATAACGCCATGTTTATAATATTTTCAATGTTGGTGAATTATTCCAAGTAAGAAAATAACTATCGAATAAAGAACAGGCTTACAAAAATATCTGTACACAAAAATACTGGCTTATACAGTAAATGTTATTCTTGGTCCAAATGGAGTTAAAGACGGCCATACAGCATCCCAGGGCATAGTAATCAAATATAACATGCACTGAGAAGTTCTAGTTGAAATTATGGATTTTTAGGTGACAGGCATAGCACTATTTTCTGAGAGGCGTAGCCCCGAAGAAAATAGTAACTATGCCAGTCACCGAAGAATCCATAAATCAGCTGGTACTTTGAAAAGAGTGCATGGCATATTTGATTTATATCCTATACACAAGAGAGAAAATGTATGATACATAAAAAAAGTCAATTTACATTTTTTATTTTTGCCTAGTCACACAAGGTCATTGCTTAAAGGCAACAATCCAACAATAAGGATGAAAATTTGAAGTAAATAAGAAACGATGAAAACTGGAAAACTCGAACACATTTACAGTGTCTATAGTATCATGTTTCAGTTATTTGTTGTAAATATTTACAACGCACCCGTGAAAATTGAATGAGTGCCATTGCATAAGTCGTCGTACAATGCAGTGCACGTACAGTGCAATGCACATGCAGCGCAGGAGCATACCCGCAGGAGTTTTACGCGCTCAGTCTCATGTTATCGGATATCGATAGCTGAATATCTAGTTATCATAAAAAATGACGTCAGAATCTTGGTATAGCAGAAAATATACCGAGATTGACGTCACGCCATGTCCGTTTTTCTTTCATGGTGAAATTATTTTTAGTCACATGAGACGTGATTTAATGCGTATCATAGTGTGTATGTAATTCTATGGTTGAGAATTGATTTCTCTTTTGCACGTGCTACCAGAGATCATAAAGTGCACGCCTTATAATCCTTGTGCGCTTCATACAGCTGCGGGACACTTTAGAAATGCACTGCACTAATTCTTTGGGGACACCGCAGTTTTGGCTGATCATTTACTGCCCTCAACGATAAACCGGATTGGTCTATATTATTATATGTATAATATCCTGAGGGTTATACACTTGTGATGAGTCCAGATTGTTTTGTTTAATTCTTAAAACTTTATCAGAGGAATCTTGTCTTTGATATACTCTCTCTACTCTGAGTTCTTCTTGGATGGATGGTAAAATGGAAGATATTCCTTATAGCAGGTCTTTTGAAATGTTCAGTGCCCACTCACGCAAAATCCCTTGTTTTCAACAATTTCATCCCCATTGTCATTTTTGTTTTTACATTGTTAAATGACTGATTAAAATATTGTTTTCTTGGGTTGATAGGGGATGGAGAATTTATAGAAGTTCTTCTTATTCCAGTCAATGAATTGCTCCATAGACTACAAGGTGAGTCTCAATTTGTGTACAGAGATGTCATAATCTCAATATAAAAGTTAGAGATGATGTTTCTGCAATGTAAAACTAGTCATTCCAAATTTTATATGACCGAATCCACACTATTTTGCCTTTATGCATGCAAAATCATTGCACATCATACTTTTGTAGCGTTATGTGATTTAATATTTATAAAGTGGATTAATTGATTTGATCGGAAGTCAACATGACTCTTCTCTAAAGCCAGCATCATTGTTAATTTAGAGTGAAATTTACATTGGTAAATATACTGATTGAGGGGATATTCATGATATCAGTTGATCATTTCTTTATTTGTTTTTCGAATCTGGGGTGAAATGTACGATTGTTTTCTTGAAGTGTGGTGTGAGATAGAATTTATTGTGGATTAGAATATTTGTTAGTTTAATCCCATCTTCCTCTTTACATTTATTTCTTTGTATTATAGAAATGGCCAAGCAGAAAGATATTGTGATTGATGCTCAAGTGTACATGTATGCATCTACGTTAACTCATCCCCACCTGGGAATGGTACCTTCCACCATCATCAACAGTGATTAACCTTTGACCTCAGCCATCATTTCTAAGAATGGACCTCCTCTTATGACAAGAAAAGCTGACCTCCAGGAAAAGAATGGTTGTAGACACTCCGTCTCTCAAGGTTCCTGTGATTAACCAGTTAGACTCCAGTAATCAATTTTGTTTTATACTTTCTGTATAATGGAATTTATGATCAGAATTCTTCTACTTCAGTTCATCCTGATGCTAGGTTTAAAACCCACCAAACATTACATTATCTGACTGGCACCCACTTTTGGAAGGAATTGCATTTTGCATTAGATATGAAAGTTTGAACTTGTAAAATTATCCTAATTGAGGTTCAAAATAAGGATATAAATACAAAAATCAAAATTTTGCTTTACTGCAAAGCTTTTTGGTCAAGGCTTTTTTTGGCAAGGCCAAATTAGCTTCAAATCGTAGCCAGTCGCTAGATTACCTTATACGTTTCTATGACTAAAAATTGACTTCACTTTTCTTCCTACAAGGAGGCTTGTAGTAGCCAAATTTTTATATTCATACAACTATTCAGAACATTGCTCACCAAGATTTCACATTATTGAATGCTCATGTAATACTAAAACTAATTTTTCCAAAATTATATAGAAAGATTGTGTAGTGTGAGATGGCTTTACTGTTAAGGCAGTTGTATCAGAGGGAAAAACTTAAACCTCAGTCTAACTGCCATCGTTAATCGGACTTTAGACTGACATTTAGCCCACTATATTTCGTTACATTTTTGTCAAAAGTGGGTCTATGTATCTAGATCCGTGTAATTAAGAATGAAGTTGAGAGCAGGTTGAATAATTATGAAATAAAACTGTACTTAATGGAATAGGTTAATCATGTAGTAATTATGGTGTAGTGTGAGGTTTTGGAATCACTAAAATGCTATAAAACCCAGTCTTGCTATAAAAAAAAAAATATGATCGAATGGCATTCATTGTTCTCAGATATTGGTTGGACTACACATACATGGACTGGGTCCAGTTTTTAAAACCATTTCTGGTCATACATGTATTTGGAATACGAGAGGATTTCAAGAGAAATCCTTTTAATTTGACTTTGCTATGTTAAATAACTCTTTGACATCGATGAAAAAAGAATGAGAAAACTCACAAAATATCTCATTAATTCGGGAAGTTCCAGTGATCTCACCCTGTACAGTCCAATAGCTGACAATCAAAAGCCAACATTTTTTCTTAGCCTTATTATTAAGATGTTCCTGTAACTGCAAAGTTTTTTTTATAATGAAAGTTATTTATCTTCCCCAGTAGTAAATGTACCATATCTTTCTTCATCAGAGCTGTGTGGTGATTTGGATGCCTAGTGAACAATAGCAAAATCAGTTTAGTAATTTTTTATTCCTTTTTTCCTGTACATGAAGTGTATGTGTTCATGATCATCATGTACATGTTTTATCATTTATCTTCTCTGTTATATAAAATGTTGGTTTCATTTTCATCTTATTATGTCAGTGAAATTGTGGATGTGCCAATTTCATCATTACATGTTATTTCATTGTGTGATAGAACTATTTTTGATACTAAAATTTTGAAGGACTTAGTCTTACAAAAACTTGCCCGATATTTGATTAGTATTTCTTTTTTACTTTACATTTTTATGTGTCTATTTTTACGGATATGTAGTTCGGTAATGATAGTTGTGTTGATTATTGGGAATAGATCGTTATGCATTTAAATTTTGTCTATGAAGGAATTTGACACTGAAATTTGATGTTGATGAAAAAACAGATGCTGTTTAAATATGAGGACATGGCATTATAACACTTGATTACAATAAAATATTGCTTCATGAGGAAGATTCGTGTTTGAAACCACTTAACAAAGCACAAAGTATGTAGAATTTACTTCATGGAAATAAGAGCAACTGACTATTATGACAAGAGAGTGTTGTCCCTAACATTTGTAATGAAGAGCTCCATCTATTGTTCACTAGTGCATAGGTTCAATGTATAGAAATGATTTGTAGAGGATTAGTGATGAGAATAGTAAGGGAATTGGAATGGAACTCTGTTTTCCCAAGTGGAACAGGTTTTAAATGATTTTCTGTTCATTTTTAAAACATCATTTAGTATTAAAAAGGAAAATCTTGCATTTTTTCCATTGGACTAACACACTTTCATTGCAAGATACATTTTGGAAACAGTTCATCTAATCTAATGGGAATGGCCGAGAAATGGATTATTATTTTGTTTATATTTAGTAAGATGGTGAAAATATAGAAGTACACCTTAAAACTAAGAACTTTAGTTTTGTTTGATAACTTGTTAGTATATGGGCATTCAAGCAAACATGTAATATTATAGAGTGGGCTGGTGTATATGATCTCTCATTACTTTCTTTCCTCTATTTCATGGAAATAGTTATCAGTATTTATCTCTTGTAATCATATAGTGGTGCTATGTAAAGGTGATTTAATCATTTGCTTAGAGGGTCAATTAAGTTTTTTTTTTAATGTAAGTAAGGTATGTGTGGGTATGTTTACTGTTCCCATCTTCAGATGATATTTGAAGGTTTGCATGGTGGTATGGATAATCGTAGAAGGGTTTACGGTTCACCATGAGGTAAGTCCTGAAAGGACTATAGGGTCATGCATCATGAGGTCTCCTACTTTTAAGTTACATGGTGATTTTTACCTTCTGTAGTGTACTTCTAACTTTAAAAACTGATATCTCCTTAAGTATCAACCCTGTGATAGCAAAAGTATATTTTTCTGAAAGGAAATAACAAGAAGGACTGTAAACCAGAGGAGGTGTGAAGGCTTGAGGTAGGCAAAGAGATGAGGAGACTTGGCTTGAGGTTGGCGGTGAGGTGAGAAGACTTGAGGCAAGTGGAGAAGGAGAGAAGACTCGACGTTCCGGTTAGCTTGACTGTCCGTCTCTTTCTCCGCCTGCCTCAAGTCTTCTCACCTCTCCGTCAACCTCAAGCCAAGTCTCCTCATCTCTTCGCCTACCTCAAGCCTTCACACCTCCTCTGGTTTACAGTCCTTTTCAGGACTTCACCCAGTTTCAAGAAAGATACTCTACCCTCTATCTCTCCCACTTCTTGCCTCTCATTTTCACCTCCATTTTTTTCCACTTTACCTATAGTCCTTTCAGGACCTATAGTCCTTTCAGGACTATAGGTTAAGAACCCACTGCTCTATTCAAAGAAGAGTAGGGGGAAACTCCAGTGTAGTGGTACACCTGCACATCCCAACAAGTTACAGTCAAACCTGCTTTAGCGACCACCTGTCTTTAAAGACCACAAATTTTGTTTCCCTTGAATCGTTTTTTCCATTGAAACATGTATTAAAGGAACCTGTCCATAAAGACCACTTTTCTTGTCTCCCTTGGGTGGTCTTTATATACAGGTTTCACTGTATATATAAGAGAAGGAGGGACCCGAGGGTCACAGTGATTAAGTTCACTTTTCCTCTCCCAGGCGGTGCACATGACGCCAAATACATAATAAATAGGGACTATTCTCAGAGATATTGCATTCTCACATTATTTGTTGAACCACAAAAGTTTTTTTTAAGTCATTGTATGTGAATGATATATTCCAGTATCATTTTTATTTTTGATTTTTTTTTTTTTTTTGCATTATGCTAGTACAAGTAAAAACATTTCCCAAAGTTCCATAAAGATGAATCTGCAATGTGCATTCTATTACAGAGGTTATGTGTGCTTTGTGTTATTTTAGCATCATATTATTTGTGCATATGACGACAGGTTTATTTTCTTTAACCCATTCGTGACAGGAATTATTCAAAGCCTAATTTAATCAGCTTTTGTTCTTCAAATTGGCTACACCAACATTTTTATTTTATTGCTATATTTTTCTTATAAAACGTCATGTATCTGAAATGAATATAAATTGACAGAAATTACGATGAGAAGTCAAAAAGTTGCCAATTTGCAGGGGAAAACGGTGATTTTAAACTTTCTGTCACATTGCCAATTTAAGGATTTTAATGCATATTTTCCTTTTTAAAAATTTCAGCATCAAACAACGAATATTGACGCAACCAAAATGGGCACAGTTTCTGTAGAATTTTTTGCTCTTTCTGCTCATGTATTTGGTATGATTTTTAGGGCTTTGCTTCAAAAGATATTAGGCCAAACCACAAAATGTGGACCTCGGCCACGAATGGGTTAATATCATTGAAACAGTATTCCATCATCAGTCTAAAACGGGTTTTGTTGCAATATGAATGTCAGATTAGACTGATTTTCTATTCATGGAGCATACTTTCAATGTCTTAGTTGCTAATAGATTCACAGAATTGGAAAACCATAATTTACTGCCATTCCACAGGGATTATCGATAACAAATTCAAGTCAGTGCCCCTTTTGTTATGTGAACATTAGGGAGGATTAAATGAGTCCCTTGATAGTAAGTATAGATGCATTATACACTGGCTTGTTAGGAAAAAGGGTGTGTGGTAGCCTCAATTTATGCCCTGAGAAATGTTTTTTTGCTGCTGTAAAACTTTTTAGGATAGAAACATGATATCTAGTATTACAACTTTTTGCCACCATTTTATTTCCCGTATTTACCTACCAATCCACCATGAGTTAATATTCCCAAGCTTTCTAAATTTCATCTATT
This sequence comes from Echinometra lucunter, assembly GCA_029962745.1. Classification (NCBI taxonomy): domain Eukaryota; kingdom Metazoa; phylum Echinodermata; class Echinoidea; order Camarodonta; family Echinometridae; genus Echinometra; species Echinometra lucunter. The sequence goes on along the minus strand of CM057151.1, from coordinate 60,850,015 downwards.
TATCTCAGGACTATTGTTTTCTTGTTAAGTGTATGCAAGTGTTTGGTTATGGGCTTAGGTGCTCTCCGTATATAACTCTAAGGCTTAGGCCTAGGGGGATATCTTTGTACTTGGTGAATTTCATTTTGATACATGTATTGTGTTTGATCTCTTCATTCCTATGATGTAATATATCAGTTTTGTATAAGCTCTTTAGTTTTTTTGTAACATGTAAGAGCAACGTTACTGCACATTAAATGCAAAAGTTATTTCTTAGTATGGATATAAATAAAGAGGAATAATCGGGAATTTGTCTTCTACTCTGTTCTTAACCAGGCTTATTGTTGGTCTTATTTTTCTGTATAGAAATTCGAAGTTTTTAGGTATCACTTAAACTTTTCAGACCGTCTTTTATCTTCTACACTGGATCAAGTCCATTTATAATATTGGTATGTCCCTACCAATTTTGTCCTATTTGTTTTGTTGCATATGAGAAATGGCAAGATACTCACAACTACAGTGGAAACTCAGTATAAGGAGGTTATTGGGACCATCAAAAAATCATCTCTCCTATGAATCCAACAAGCCAACTAAAATAATTCTTCTGGTCTCATTCTTTTCATTCTGTTCATTTTTTTTTCTTTAATAAAAAAAGGTAATTCGTCACAAAGGTGATTGAGATCACACTTTTCTCATTTGCTCTATGAACAAGAAAATAGTTTGAGATACTCTATGGTTATTCAATTCAAATCGGTTTATTGGTAAAAACAAATCTTTTGCGGCGTGGCGGCCGAACTGCAGACTCATTTACAATCATCCAATATAAAGTGCATGTACATAGATAATTAAAAATGCACAAATTCGAAATTGCAATTTAAAAAATGGCATATAATGGCATCCGGGCCCTCAGTATAGATTATGAGCAAGATAGACATAACAAACTGGAAAAAAGAACAAACAGGTACTGTCTTTGTGACGGGGAGAAGAGATGGGGAAAGAGAAATGGGAGAGAAAGAGAAAGCGGGGAAGAGAGGGAGAAAAAAAAAGAAAGAAAGAAGAAAAGAGGAAGTGGGGATCGAGAAGAGAAATAAGTTTATAGGGAGAAGGTTGTAAATGGCACAACATTGATTATAAAGGGAACTGTGGTACTGCGATATTCTAACTTAATGGCTGAAGATAAACTGAATTATTGATTCAGAGCCTTAATGGGTTATTACAAATAAATATGCATAATAATATGCATTTTGTTTGTTTTTATGTCTTTAATTCTTTATCAACCTGCTGTGAACCAGGATACATCAATTGACCTGCATGGTTTTACTTTTCCTTTTGTTTTGAATGATCTATTTCTCTTCTTTGTAAATGACAGCCGTTACTGCACGATGCGAATAGAAGATAGACCGTTGTAGTATGAAACATAAAATGCAAAATGGGGTAGAAATAGGGTAGAGTAGAAAGGAATATCAGTTGATGGTGCTTTACTTTGGAATAGCCTACCCCCCTCAGTGCGAAATGCACAGAGTAAGAATGCATTTTGTTCCCAGTACTTGAAATGGTGCTCTCCGAGGGAATAGCCCCCTCGCTCACTGCGGGATGCAGAGTATTATGTTAGGATCGAGATCAGTATATGAAACAGAGATGTATGTACAAAGACCTGTTAACTTTTTAGTTTTTCATAAGTTCACTCCGGACAAGTAAATTTTGGCATATCGTATCCACACTTAGTTACCTGTATCTAGATTATTATGGGGGGGGGGGGGGGGGGGGTATGCTTCCATAACCTTATTTGAATTTCCTTTCCTTACAATACTGGTTGAAATCTATTATTTAGTCTTGTTCTCCACTTCCTTACTTTCATCTTGTTTCATGTATTTAGTTATGTTTATTTTGTTCGTTATGTTTGTTATTTTGTTTTGTTTATTTGTTTGTTTGATTGTTATTTTGTATATATTTGTCTACAGGGCCCCCTGAAAAACAGTACAAGATTACTGACGGGGCCACCCTGTATAAATAAAACGAAATAAATAAATAAATAAATAAATAAATAAATAAATAAATAAATATAGGTAGAAAGAGATTGAGAGAAAGAGAGAGAGTGAGAGAGAAGGGAAGGGGTGGTGGCACTGAATGAATAAGTGATCGAATAATCAAAATTATATCAAAATAAATAATACAGTAGTCAAACCAAAGGTATGCTTGTCGAACATTTTAAACATACAGTATTAAATCCTGAAATGACCATGAAAGAGGTTTGATGAGCAATCACAAAAGAAAGGGAGAGAGAGAGAGAGAGGGAGAGGGAGAGAGAGAGAGAGAGAGAGAGAGAGAGAGAGAGGAGAGAGAGAGAGAGAGAGAGAGAGAGAAAGAAAGAGAGAAAGAGAGAAGAGCTCATACCTATACAGTGCCACATTCGTTCTATTGATTATATTGATTATATTCCAACCCGGGAACTGACGTTTTCATCGAGACTAATGGGATTTGTTAACCGCAAGACTGCAAACCTTATCGAAAGCATCACTCCTGAATTTCTTCATATATACATGACATGATTTGTATAAACTAAAAATGCTCCCAACTGCATTCGCCCTATTATATCTATACTGTCAGCATCGAAATTGTTAATTCCGATCATGCTCTAATAACATTACGTCCGACCTGCATGATTTGCTGTGTAATTCTCCAAAGACTATTCATTGCAGTAAGAATGCAATCATTGCATCCTCTATCCTCGTTCCTCGAATTTCGAAATGAACTTTTTTGTCAGTTTGTTTGCGATTTATTATTCCACCTGTATCTCAACGTCACGTTGGTTGTCAAGGTTGCAACATCTAATGTAATGGTGGCTTGTTTGTAACAACAGAACCTATGATTGAGGTATTCAGTCTGTACATGCACACTAATAGAATACGAACAAGTTAATGGACGCCGGTAGTACGGTAAAAGAGCCAGAAAACTGGGGGGGGGGGGGGGGGGGAGGGGGAGGGGGGAGGGGGGGGGGGAGGGGGGGGAGGGGGGGAGGGGGGCGTTGTTATAAGTGAAAGTACTAGGCATTTATCATCATTATCATAACCAAAATAATGACAATATTGTTGTAAATAGCATTATGGTAATCAGTAGAACGTGCTTCTATTGTTATATTAAATGATAACCAACTCCACGAGCACTTCTTTTTACACTGAGGGAGGATAATGCTATGTTCGTGTAAACAATATTCCACATTTCCAACTTGGTATTTTAATGAAAAAACTCTATGTAGATAATTATGATCTAATATTAGAGAACAATCACTTCATTTTTGTGAACCCTTATCTAATAATGTTTGCACTCTCATTTCACGTTCAGTGCACGAGATGGCTTCAACATGCAAGCTAAGGCAAGGAATACTTCTTATCATGGGGAATATTTAGCTATTCGCAAGAACAAGTTTGAAGCATGTATGCATCACAAAGGAATTAGCATACGCGTTGCCATGCCAGCTCATCCCATGGTTTACTCGAGATCACATCAGTTCTTATCTCCTTTCCCTTGTCAGCTTTCCCTAGGAGGTGGGTGGGTGGGTGGGGGAGCCCCCCATATTATCAACATAAAGGGAATGTCTTCAGCTTATGAACTAATCATGTCAAATCAAATCAAATTTATTGAGCCACAATACTGGATTATCATCAATGCAACATAAAACATTTTATAAATGAATCGTTGAAATGGACAAACAAAAGGTAAAGTAGAAAGATATGATACAATCACCTGACAATGCTTTCTTGTAATCAATAAAGTTTTATCATGTACATGTCTGCTGCAAAACTCTTCCTTACACAAAACAGGAAACAAAATCTAGTTATTATTTCTGCATGAGAACACTTAATCTTACTGGCAACACTTTAAGTCCGATATAAGTTATAGTTTATTCATATCTGGCGTAGATCATTCTAAGTTTAGCGTGGTTTCTTTATATCTGTCTATGTATAATTACTGAAAAGAGGATGAGTATACACTCTAAAATCAGTTGGTTAAAATCATTAGGTTGGTTAAAATATGAATCGACCAACAGTACTGTTGGTTAAAAATATTTTTGGTTTGTAAAACATATGAGGATTTTTTAAACCAACAGTTTGTCGGTTCATATTTCAACCAACCTAATGATTTTTGACCAACTTTTTTTTTAGAGTGTACGATGTTTGTTGTTTTCAGGATGATCATGATATAATATATTCGTATACCTCATTGGCATTATGTACCGGATCTCTCCCTGTACTGCTCAGAGTAAAGATGATAAAAGTATCTCATTCTTGAACATGTTGAGGACAGGGCCCGGGACAGGTATCTTGATGGATGACTATTTACACCCCTTGACCTTTCTCTTCGTAGTCAAACAACCAACGGTAGAGCGTGACAGCTCAGTACTTCATACATCCAAGATTAATTTGTAAAAAAAATCATATTTTAAAAAAGCAGTACATCTGAAATGTGAATTAAATGCTGAGAGGAATTCCCTTTTAGCATGCATATAAAACGCACGATTGAATTACACGCAGCACATTATTTTCTTTACTTTCCAGTAGAGCTAATTGTCTAATCCCATTAACTTCATCAGCCTAACAACATGAACAATAAAGTGATAGCTCATATGAAATTGGATACATTTTCTCTTTTTATTGGTTTTCATTACCATCACTTAATCAGATTTACATCATACGTGCATCTCTTTCTGATAGCCCCCCCCCCCCCCATTTAAATTTTCTGTCTGTGATGAAGCTTCTCTCTCTCTCTCTCTCTCTCTCTCCCTCTCTCTTCTCTCTCTCTCTCTGCCTTTGATGAACAAAAAATGTCCGAAACAAATCGATGTTGACATTTACGTTGAACAAAGAACACCTATAATGTCTATTTCTATACTCTGCATTATGCCCTGTGGTATTACTGTAATACCGTATCGCATTTCTTATACGGTGTGATTCTTTCTTCTTTTATAAACAGATGGTCTTCCATTAAGGAT
>CM057151.1:60820649-60844546 GCA_029962745.1 Echinometra lucunter | reverse complement strand
CTTCATTACGGGCTTCCAGTGTCAGAGCGGAATGAATATATTTAAGGTAAATGGGGCGTACGAAAGTTGAAACAGTAAGGTCCACACAACTTGCTAAGTATAGTGACCTATATCAGGATAAAGCTTAAAATCCCCTCTATTTCATGGTATAACCAGCTAAGAATATGAAATGTCTTGCGAACTTTTATTCAACTTTTCATGCGGCATGTCATTTTGAACTACGCGAAGATTCAGTGCGGGCGCTATTGTCGGGGCAGAATGCATATATTTAGGGTGAACGTGGCGTACGAAAGTTGAAACAGTAAGGTCCACACAACTTGCTAAGTATAGTGACCTATATCAGGATAAAGCTGAAAACGTCCTCTATTTCATGGTAATAATCAGCTAAGAATATGAAATGTCTTCCGAACTTTTATTCAACTTTTCATGCGGGATGTCATTTTTTAACTGTGCGAAGCTTTAGTGAGGCCTCTATTGTCAGAGCGAAATGAATATATTTAGGGTAAATGCGGCGAACGAAAGTCGAAACAGTAAGGTCCACACAACTTGCTAAGTATAGTGACCTATATCAGGATAAAGCTTAAAATCTCCTCTATTTCATGGTATAATCAGCTAAGAATATGAAATGTCTTGCGAACTTTTATTCAACTTTTCATGCGGGATGTCATTTTTTAACTGTGCGAAGCTTTAGTAAGGCCTCTATTGTCAGAGCGAAATGAATATATTTAGGGTAAATGCGGCGAACGAAAGTTGAAACAGTAAGGTCCACACAACTTGCTAAGTATAGTGACCTTTATCAGGATAAAGCTGAAAATCTCCTCTATTTCATGGTATAATCAGCTAAGAATATGAAATGTCTTGCCAACTTTTATTCAACTTTTCATGCGGCATGTCATTTTTGAACTGTGCGAAGCTTTAGTGAGGCCTCTATCGTCAGAGCGAAATGAATATATTTAGGGTAAATGCGGCGAACGAAAGTTGAAACAGTAAGGTCCACACAACTTGCTAAGTATAGTGACCTATATCAGGATAAAGCTTAAAATCTCCCCTATTTCATGGTATAATCAGCTAAGAATATGAAATGTCTTGCGAACTTTTATTCAACTTTTCATGCGGCATGTCATTTTGAACTACGCGAAGCTTCAGTGCGGCCGCTGTTGTCAGAGCGGAATGAATATATTTAGGGTGAACGTGGCGTACGAAAGTTGAAACAGTAAGGTCCACACAACTTGCTATGTATAGTGACCTATATCAGGATAAAGCTGAAAATCTCCTCCATTTTATGGTATTATCAGCTAAGAATATGAACTGTCTTGCGAACTTTTATTCAACTTTTCATGCGGCTTGTCATTTTGAACTACGCGAAGATTCAGTGCGGGCGCTATGTCAGAGCGGAATGAATATATTTAGGGTGAATGTGGCGTACGAAAGTTGAAACAGTAAGGTCCACACAACTTGCTAAGTATAGTGACCTATATCAGGATAAAGCTGCAAATCCCCTCTATTTCATGGTATCATCAGCTAAGAATATGAAATGTCATGCGAACTTTTATTCAACTTTTCATGCGGCATGTCATTTTGAACTACGCGAAGATTCAGTGCGGGTGCTATTGTCAGAGCGGAATGAATATTGTTAGGGTAAAGAGCGGAAAGAATATATTAAGGGTAAATGGGGCGTACGAAAGTTGAAACAGTAAGGTCCACACAACTTGCTAAGTATAGTGACCTTTATCAGGATAAAGCTGAAAATCTCCTCTATGTCATGGTATAATCAGCTAAGAATATGAAATGTCTTGCGAACTTGTATTCAACTTTTTATGCGGCATGTCATTTTGATCTGTGCGAAGCTTCATTACAGGCTTCCAGTGTCAGAGTGGAATGAATATATTTAAGGTAAATGGGGCGTACGAAAGTTGAAACAGTAAGGTCCACACAACTTGCTAAGTATAGTGACCTATATCAGGATAAAGCTGCAAATCCCCTCTATTTCATGGTATCATCAGCTAAGAATATGAAATGTCTTGCCAACTTTTATTCAACTTTTCATGCGGCATGTCATTTTTGAACTGTGCGAAGCTTTAGTGAGGCCTCTATCGTCAGAGCGAAATGAATATATTTAGGGTAAATGCGGCGAACGAAAGTTGAGAGAGTAAGGTCCACACAACTTGCTAAGTATAGTGACCTATATCAGGATAAAGCTGAAAATCTCTTCTATTTCATGGTATAATCAGCTAAGAATATGAAATGTCTTGCGAACTTTTATTTATCTTTACATGCGGCATGTCATTTTGAACTGTGCGAAGCTTTAGTGAGGCCTCTATTGTCAGAGCGAAATGAATATATTTAGGGTAAATGCGGCGAACGAAAGTTGAAACAGTAAGGTCCACACAACTTGCTAAGTATAGTGACCTTTATCAGGATAAAGCTGAAAATCTCCTCTATTTCATGGTATAATCAGCTAAGAATATGAAATGTCTTGCGAACTTTTATTTAACTTTTCATGCGGCATGTCATTTTGATCTGTGCGAAGCTTCATTACGGGCTTCCAGTGTCAGAGCGGAATGAATATATTTAAGGTAAATGGGGCGTACGAAAGTTGAAACAGTAAGGTCCACACAACTTGCTAAGTATAGTGACCTATATCAGGATAAAGCTGAAAACGTCCTCTATTTCATGGTATAATCAGCTAAGAATATGAAATGTCATGCGAACTCTTATTCAACTTTTCATGCGGCATGTCATTTTGAACTGTGCGAAGCTTTAGTGAGGCCTCTATTGTCAGAGCGAAATGAATATATTTAGGGTAAATGCGGCAAACGAAAGTTGAAACAGTAAGGTCCACACAACTTGCTAAGTATAGTGACCTTTATCAGGATAAAGCTGCAAATCCCCTCTATTTCATGGTATAATCAGCTAAGAATATGAAATGTCTTGCGAACTTTTATTCAACTTTTCATGCGGCATGTCATTTTTGAACTGTGCGAAGCTTTAGTGAGGCCTCTATCGTCAGAGCGAAATGAATATATTTAGGGTAAATGCGGCGAACGAAAGTTGAGAGAGTAAGGTCCACACAACTTGCTAAGTATAGTGACCTATATCAGGATAAAGCTGAAAATCTCCTCTATTTCATTGTATAGTCAGCTAAGAATATGAAATGTCTTGCGAACTTTTATTCATCTTTACATGCGGCATGTCATTTTGAACTGTGCGAAGCTTTAGTGAGGCCTCTATTGTCAGAGCGAAATGAATATATTTAGGGTAAATGCGGCGAACGAAAGTTGAAACAGTAAGGTCCACACAACTTGCTAAGTATAGTGACCTATATCAGGATAAAGCTAAAAATCTCCTCTATTTCATGGTATAATCAGCTAAGAATATGAAATGTCTTGCGAACTTTTATTCAACTTTTCATGCGGCATGTCATTTTGAACTACGCGAAGCTTCAGTGCGGCCGCTATTGTCAGAGCGGAATTAATATATTTAGGGTGAACGTGGCGTACGAAAGTTGAAACAGTAAGGTCCATACAACTTGCTAAGTATAGTGACCTTTATCAGGATAAAGCTGAAAAGCTCCTCTGTTTCATGGTATAATCAGCTAAGAATATGAAATGTCTTGCGAACTTTTATTCAACTTTTCATGCGGCATGTCATTTTGAACTACGCGAAGCTTCAGTTTGGGCGCTATTGTCGGGGCAGAATGCATATATTTAGGGTGAACGTGGCGTACGAACGTTGAAACAGTAAGGTCCACACAACTTGCTATGTATAGTGACCTATATCAGGATAAAGCTGAAAACGTCTTCTATTTCATGGTATAATCAGCTAAGGATATGAAATGTCTTGCCAACTTTTATTCAACTTTTCATGCGGGATGTCATTTTTGAACTGTGCGAAGCTTTAGTGAGGCCTCTATTGTCAGAGTGAAATGAATATATTTAGGGTAAATGCGGCGAACGAAAGTTGAAACAGTAAGGTCCACACAACTTGCTAAGTATAGTGACCTATATCAGGATAACGCTTAAAATCTCCCCTATTTCATGATATAATCAGCTAAGAATATGAAATGTCTTGCGAACTTTTATTCAACTTTTCATGCGGCATGTCATTTTGAACTACGCGAAGCTTCAGTGCGGCCGCTATTGTCAGAGCGGAATGAATATATTTAGGGTGAACGTGGCGTACGAAAGTTGAAACAGTAAGGTCCACACAACTTGCTATGTATAGTGACCTATATCAGGATAAAGCTGAAAACGTCTTCTATTTCATGGTATAATCAGCTAAGGATATGAAATGTCTTGCCAACTTTTATTCAACTTTTCATGCGGCATGTCATTTTTGAACTGTGCGAAGCTTTAGTGAGGCCTCTATCGTCAGAGCGAAATGAATATATTTAGGGTAAATGCGGCGAACGAAAGTTGAGAGAGTAAGGTCCACACAACTTGCTAAGTATAGTGACCTATATCAGGATAAAGCTTAAAATCTCCCCTATTTTATGGTATAATCAGCTAAGAATATGAAATGTCTTGCGAGCTTTTATTCAACTTTTCATGCGGCATATCACTTCTGAACTGTGCAAAACTTCACTGCGGACGTCCATTGTCAAAGTGAATATATTAGGGGTGAATTTGGTGGACAAAAGTTGAAACAGTAAGGTCCACACAACTTGCTATGTATAGTGACCTATATCAGGATAAAGCTGAAAACGTCCTCTATTTCATGGTATAATCAGCTAAGAATATGAAATGTCATGCGAACTCTTATTCAACTTTTCATGCGGCATGTCATTTTGAACTGTGCGGAGCTTTAGTGAGGCCTCTATTGTCAGAGCGGAATGCATATATTTAAGGTGGTTCTAGGACTACTCCCCCGGAGGACAACTCCCCCGGGGACAACTCCCACCTGGCAACTCCCCCGGAGGACAGCTCCCCCGGAGGGCAAATCCCCCGAAGGACAACTCCCCCGGAGGACAACTCCCCCGCAGGACGGGTCCCCCGGAGGACATCTCCCCCGGAGGACAACTCCCCCGGAGGACAACTCCCCCGAAGACAACTCCCCCGCGGGACAACTCCCCCGCAGGACAACTCCCCGCAGGACAACTCCCCCGAGGACAACTCCCCCGGAGGACGACTCCCCCGAGGACGACTCCCCCGGAGGACGACCCCCCCGAGGACAACTCCCCCGGAGCACAACTCCCCGGGGGATGACTTCCATCACACAACTCCCCCGGAGGACACCCCCCCCCCCCTTTAAGGACAAAATTACGCATGAAATTTGTTTTTACGACAACGTCTTGCTCGTGAGGAACTGTAAAATAAATCTTTCCTTTTTATAAATCAAACTTAAGTAATTAATCCAGTATTTTTTGTTTTTATTACAACTCTCCCTTAGGAGAACAGTTCCTCGGGATGACAAACGGGGATGGGCGAGGGGTTGAGGGTTGCTATTCGTTTAATAAGGTATTAGGTCATTTGTCGCTCTAATTACTAACTTTTAAAAAAAATACCCACCCTTTTGCTCCCATTTTTGCGCCAAAGTACACATTCAAGAAAATAAAAACTCTAGTAATGGGTACGCTTTTCCGAGCAAGGGTGTTGGGTTTGACAGCTTCAGCGGCACACTCCCATCGGAACCAAATCTGATCATGAGAAGAGAGAAAAGAAAGGAATAAAATGAAGAAAGGAAAGTGAGGAACCTAAGTAGGAAGCTACAAAAGTAGAGAATGGTGTATCTAGTCGTAGTCTTCAGGAAAAGGGGGAGATGGACCACAATCAAGCTTAAGAATAGAAGTCACTTCGTTCGATCAGCAGCCGTGATTGGGTCCCGTTCCTTTTTTTTTTTAATCTAAATGCACAATTTTCAGGCAAGATATCATATAAAAATCTTACTTTTTAGGGGAGCGGGCGCCCCCCCCCCCCCCCCCCCCCGAGATCCGGTATCCGCCCCTTTGTTAAACTCACTTAGAATATCTGCATTCAGCTGACCTGAAACCTAGAAGTTTTATGTATTTGTTCTTCTTATTTTTTCTTTGTTATATAGAGCCTAACAGTGCCTAAATTTGTCAAATCATAAGAATCTAACGATGACTTTTCCTTTTTGTTTATCTTTTACTCTTGAATGAGGTATTTTATAATTAAATGTTTTCATGTGGTTTCAGCGCAAAGAACGATACTCGCACATGCTCCCTGGACGCTAAATACGTAGAAGCCAAGTCCTTTAACAAAAATGAAATTAACATGCATTCATTATAAAATTCCGTTAAGGTTTTCTTTTCATGTATAGTCAGTGAGTTTAACAAAGGGGCGGATAACGGATCTCGGGAGGGGGGGGGGGGGGTCGACCGCTCCCCTAAAAAGTAAGATTTTTATATGATATCTTGCCTGAAAATTGTGCATTTAGATTAAAAAAAAAAAAAGGAACGGGACCCAATCACGGCTGCTGATCGAGCGAAGTGACTTCTATTCTTCAGCTTGATTGTGGGCCATCTCCCCCTTTTCCTGAAGACTACGACTAGATACACCATTCTCTACTTTTGTAGCTTCCTACTTAGGTTCCTCACTTTCCTTTCTTCATTTTATTCCTTTCTTTTCTCTCTTCTCATGATCAGATTTGGTTCCGATGGGAGTGTGCCGCTGAAGCTGTCAAACCCAACACCCTTGGGCGGAAAAGCGTACCCATTACTAGAGTTTTTATTTTCTTGAATGTGTACTTTGGTGCAAAAATGGGAGCAAAAGAGTGGATATTTTTCAAAAAAGTTAGCAATTAGAGCGACAAATTACATGATAACTTATTAAACGAATAGCAACCCTCTACCCCTCGCCCATCCCCATTTGTCATCCCCGAGGAGCTGTTCTCCTCCGGGAGAGTTGTAATAAAAACAAAAAATACTGGATTAGTTTGATTTATAAAAAGGAAAGATTTATTTTACAGTTCCTCACGAGCAAGGCGTTGTCATAAAAACAAAATTTTATGCGTAATTTTGTCCATAAAGGGGGGGGGGGTGTCCTCCGGGGGAGTTGTGTGATGGGAGTCATCCCCCGGGGAGTTGTGCTCCGGGGGAGTTGTCCTCGGGGGAGTCGTCCTCGGGGGGAGTCGTCCTCGGGGGGAGTTGTCCTCGGGGGGAGTTGTCCTCGGGGGAGTTGTCCTCCGGGGGAGTTGTCCTGCGGGGGAGTTGTCCTGCGGGGGAGTTGTCCTGCGGGGGAGTTGTCCTCCGGGGGAGATGTCCTCCGGGGGACCCGTCCTGCGGGGGAGCTGTCCTGCGGGGGAGCTGTCCTCCGGGGGAGTTGTCCTCCGGGGGAGTTGTCAGGTGGGAGTCGTCCCCGGGGGAGTTGTCCTCCGGGGGAGTTGTCCTGATACGATTTAAGGTAAATGTGGTGAACGAAAGTTGAAACAGTAAGGTCCACACAACTTGCTAAGTATAGTGACCTATATCAGGATAAAGCTGAAAATCTCCTCCATTTCATGATATAATCAGCTAAGAATATGAAATGTCAACTTTTATTCAACTTTTCATGCGGGATATCATTTTGAACCGTGCAAAACTTCAGTGCGGACGCTCTTCTTTTTTGGGAAATTCTGTTATAAAGTTCAATTTTATGTTTCACAATAGCTATGAAATAGAATATAGCCCTAAAAAATTAGATTATTCATGTGAGCCATTTGAGTTCTCTTATACTTTTTAAAGCAGTAAATAAATATTTTCAATTAATTTTTTTTATCGTGAAAATTTATTTCCTTTTTCTTCGGACCTTTTGTCAACACCTTAATTGGTCGCTGGACTTGTGGTCGCCAGATTCAAGGAGCGGCAGTCAGCTAGGTGACCGGCAGTCAGTCAGCTAGGTGACCGGCAGTCAGTCAGCTAGGTGACCGGCAGTCTGCGTAGGCTGACGCAGGATGCGTTGCGCACCTCACTCTGCCCAATTTTTATCCATTTTCATTTCCCTCTGTAGTTTCTTTTTCTCCTGCTTCTTTCCCTATTTTTCACTACAGCCCCAGGTATAGAGATTTGTTCTTGTATTTCCTTGAAATCCACTCACTATTGCATGGTCCTAAATCAGGACTGCCAACATTGGATAATAGTTGAGAGTGAGATTATACGAGAAGCGAAGTGCGAGGGAGCGAAGCGACCAATCCCGACCGAGCGAAGCGAGGGAGTAAGGGAGGGTGTGGGGGGGGGGCGACCCCCCTCCTACGGTGTGGAGCTTTTTTTATTTTTCAAGATCTGGTGCATACTTTATAGAGTATTTTAACATATACCTAAAGGCATTATGAAGAGAAAAAAATATACAATTTTACATGCAAAGAAAGTGATAAACATGGAATACCCACTTGTTGAAATGCCAACCATATTTTATTTGGTTCCCTTCTCTGTTTGACCCAGGTTTTGGATGTAGGTACTCTTGGGTGCAGATGATGGGAAGATGCAACAAGCAAGCATCCCGAGAATTTCTTGTATCAAGCCTCCTCTGTTGCCATCTTCATTGTCATTATGTGCACGGGGCGGTCATATTAGGGTAAGGGTGACCAGATTTTTGATACTGAAATACGGGACTTTGTTGGGCCTCGACTCCAGAGCACAAGGCACAATATTTAGGGTAATTGCGAGCGAGCGCAGCGAGCGAGCAAAAATTATGAGAATCATCTTCATTGGCATCCATCTAAAAGTTGACGCCAAACAAAACTAGTGTATTCAGCGGAATCCCATTATGAGAAGGGTAATTAAATCAGAAGGAGGAGATTCTCATATTGATTCTAATTTCTGCACCTCTTCCCATGGATGAGGTGTTTTATGTAGATCCACAGTGACACAGTCCTGTATTCTTTTTCAAACGAATGAGGAGGCCGTGTTCGTTGATAGATTTATGGTTAAGTAAATTTGTAGATAATGAAAACAATACTGGACTCGTATTGCAATTTACGCCAGTATTCGGTAAGGTTATAAATGATAAAAGAATAAAGGATCGCTTCAAAATTGTTAAATTGTTCTCATAATTGGCGCTCGTGAGTCTTTGTTAAGTGAAATATTGTACTTTGTGCATTTCTACTACTAGTAAAGTCAAAAAGCGGGGAGGGGTATTATGTTTGTGCAGGTAATGAATAATCAAATCTAAACGAGCGAGCGAAGCGAGCGAGCAAAAAATATTGAAATTATATACTTCTGCAGGATCATTTTATGAATATAGTATATCTAATTTATCTACTTTTGGCTAAATATTCCATTATTTCAACAGTAAGTTTGAAATACTGGACAAAACGGCGTCCCGGGGAGGGTCGTACGGGACGCGGGACAAATGGATCAAATACGGGACTGTCCCTTAAAATCCGGGACGTCTGGTCACCCTGGTCAGGGTATCGATAAATATAATATAGCCTAGCCCTGCTAGGCCCGGATCAGATCTTACCATAGACATGATAGAGATCCTATCTCTATGGATCTTACATAAGCACGCGCTCGAAATGAGATCGAGGGCTTTCAACAAAAGGCGGGAAAACTTTCACAAGTTTTTCAGTGCTTCTTAAATTCTTGAATTGGTCGCCATTTTATTGAAATCTATCATTTTTTATTATTATATTTAGTTATTTCAGATTCGTGCGTGAGAAATTTCATGATTAGCGTGAGAGCGTGAGAAATGGGTGAAATGAGTGAGTCTCACGCTCAATGCGTGAGTGTTGGCAGCCCTGCCTAAATGAATCTCCTGTACTATAGAGCCTATAGACGTCTAGGACAAAAGTATCAATACGGAGCCCCACTAACGATCCATTGTTAACCCGAGGTGATTAGAAATGCCTACGCTTTCTTAAAGCTACAATTCAGCTTTTTGAAGACTCCATGAAATGTGACTATGAGAGTAGGATTGTATTACCAAATGGTTGGCAGAAATGGTATTTGCTTACGAATAAATGCAAGCTATTATACCAACATTCATCGGACGAATTTATGCATGGTAAAATGTAAAATTCACTAGAGTAATTCATTGAGAATTTTTTCTTTTGTTTAAGGTCTTCATCAAACTGACATGAGTGTCAATCACCTTCAATACATTATCAAAAATCACGAATAAGCTGATTCATATACACAATCCCATATTTTATTCTTGCCTTTTTGTATTCAACTGCAAGTCGAATTCGAGGAAAATTCAAACACAAAAGTCCAAATGTTAATTGTACGACGCTGTGTGAGCTGTGTAATCTTGATCGCACTTTCTCCACCGGTTCGTTTTTATTCCAAATCATTCTCCCCTGCTGTTTTTAATGCGATGCCCAATACCACATTTCCTTTTCATGTGCTATAAATGCTTATGACATACAGTGAAAATCACTTTGAACTTTCGTTTAATTTGGGGAAAGGAGGATCATCCCTTTAAAATGCAAGTATTATTGCTCCGTCAAGAAGGTCTGGTTATTCAAAGCCTGTTTCATGAGGAATTTGGCAATTACAAAGAGTGCACCTGTCATCAAGCTCTGGTTTACTTTAGTCCAACTTCAGCTTTTTGTGCTTTGGAAATACTGTACGAGTAAAAAGAAATAAAAGCACTAGCTACTCCGCTCAAACTTGACTGATCAAAGCCCTTTCACTAAGGCAACAAATGGCATTACTAGAGCTTAAAATAACATTGGAAACCTATTCATTCATGATTGTGGAAGACGAGCTCTGGACGAGCTCAGGTGCATTGACTTTTCAGTACAATAAGATGTCTTCAAGATATGAAAGACTAGTTTGAATGCCTTTAAGCTTCACTTTGAAAAGACACCTTCAAAAGCCAATTCATCTTTGGTATGTCACTGAGGCATTGATGTACGGTAATACCAAAAAAAAAAAAACAAACAAACAAACAAACATGCATGTCACCTTAGGTACATGCTATGTTGGGATTGTACAGAAAAGAAAATTCTCCCCCCCCCCCCCCCCCCCCCCCCCTTAAAGAGACATTTAATATGACAGAGATACAAGTGTATTCTCGTTGGTGTAAAACACTCTTTTAGATCGTGATGGGCACAAAATGTATGTATTTGAAAAGTCATCACAAATCGGAAAGAATAAAGGGTGCCAAAATACCCTGGAGGCTGGTAGAGGGTCAGCGTAGCCCTCTGCATCTCGAGCGGTTGATTCGCAATGTGGAGATTTCGCTTCATGGGTTCGAAACTCATGAAGCATTCATTTTTGTTTCAGTTCGGGTTTTTTCAGTTTTGTTTCTTTATGTTTCATTGAATTTTTTGAATAAACGGGTGTTTTCGTATACCCCAACTTAATATTTTTTTTTTAAATCTATGGAGCAAACAGTGTGAAGTTATCATTTTGGCTTTTTGCGGCAGTCTTTGCAAACCTGCTAACAGGAAAATATAAAGGGTGAAGATGAACTGAAAGACTGCGGTGAAGCAACGTGTACCCCTCTGTACAGAGCGATTTGCTCGCATCTCCTCGACAATGATAGGTTCGATGCCCAGGAAGTACCTGTTTTGTTTGGGTTTTCCATTTTGTTTCTTCTTTCACTTCTTTTTTTTTGTAACTGATTTCATTTTTGAATGCTCCGAAGTTTTTAATAAAGAAATCCGACGTAGTAAACTGTATTTGTGAGGCTATTATTGGATTTTTTGGCCGCAGTCATTTTCAAACAGGAAAGGACAAACTGGAGGGTGGTAGTGAGGCAGCGTATAGCTCGATCTCTGCATAGAGTGATTGACTCGCATCTCCTAGCTTGATGGAGAGATTTTGGGTTCAAAACCCAGGAAGCACCATTTTTGTTTGGGTTTTCCCTTTTGTTTCATTTATTTGTTTTTCAGTTATTGATTTCTTTCCAGCATGCTCCAAAACTTGCTAATAAGAAATCTCTATGCCGCAGACAGTATGTGTGAGGTTATTATTTTGGCCTTGTGGCAGCACTCATTGCAAACATGAAAGGATAAAGAGAAGATGAACTGGAGGATGGTGAAGCAGCGTACAGCCCTCCTTTACGTAGAGATGTAAGGTTCGAAACTTATTACGTGCGATTTTTTTTGCTTCTTTCTTAGGCTTTGTATTTGTTTCTTTCTTTTTTTCCTTTTTTTTTTTTACAATGACGGATGACTTTTTCGAATGCTCCAAACTTGCTAATAAAAGATCACTATGCATCAAACAGTATGTGTGAGGTTATTATTGTGGCTTTTTAGGGCAGTCATTACAAACAAAAAGATAAGAGATTACAATCTCAACATGAAAATGAGAATAGATAAGAATTTATGAT
Source organism: Echinometra lucunter (assembly GCA_029962745.1). Taxonomy (NCBI): domain Eukaryota; kingdom Metazoa; phylum Echinodermata; class Echinoidea; order Camarodonta; family Echinometridae; genus Echinometra; species Echinometra lucunter. The sequence goes on along the minus strand of CM057151.1, from coordinate 60,832,328 downwards.
TATCGTTACAACACTGTTTATATGTCAGCTTGAGTTGTAATAAGTAAGTGCGAGCGAACTTTGGGGAAAAATGAAAATATTTTCATTGCTGCAATTTAGGGGCAATGTACGTTTTTTTCGTTGTATCCCCAGCTCTTGCCTCCTCCTGCGCCATGCACGGTTTCTCACTTTAGTCGTATCAAGAACAAGGTATTCTGTTATTAAGCCTATATGAAACCAAACTTCTCTGATTCTTCGGAGCTATACACATCACCAAATGAGAAAAAGAATAGTTAAAAGAGGGGAAATGGCACAATAAGGACGAAAAAGGAACATGCATTAGATTTTAAAGAGCACTTATCGAAGGGGAAATTGCAATACTCAAAAGCGAAAAGGGGCAATTGCAATAAACTTGAACGCTCATAAGAAATAAAAAGGGGCACTTGTCATGTTTTATGGGGGTGAAATGGCACTTACTAGAAAGCTAAGTGTGTACCAAATTTCGAAAAGGAAGTAATGTCAGAATGGAAAAGGTATGCATGTTCTAACTTATCAGCGAACAAAATGGAACTATTGGGCACTTATAGCGAATTTACAGGAGGAATGGGACATAATTTACTAGCCAGGAAAAGGAGCAATTCATCAAAAGTAAATTGGGGCATGTATTCGATTTCGAATGGGGAACCTGCCCAAATTGAAAGAGGGAACTTATCAGAGATGTAAAGGTGAATGCTTTTTTAGAACGAAAAAATGCGCATTCAAAATCGGGCACTTATACCTTCAATAGGGAGATTCATTAGAAGTAACAAGGACTCACTTGTCAGAAGGGAAAAGAGCGCTATGGGAAAAATAAGAATTAATGTAAGGATTACTAATCTGGTGTAAAAGTGGAGCACTTGAGGGATTTATTTAAGAAAGCTGAATTACCTGACGGGCATTGCCGTACTGGAGGGGGGGGGGGCTTGGGGCGTCAGCCCCCCCAAATAAATTTCAACCATGGTTTATTTTCAATTTTATATTAGTGATATCACTCGAATTTCATTACTTCTCCCTAGACTCCCTTTCTGTTGTTAAGTAACGCATTCACAATTCCCAAATAGCATGCATAGCAAGGCAGAAAACACGCATAATATCAATACTAATGTGTTTTATGATATAACACTTGGTTTTATCTGTTTATCTGACAATGGATCCATACTTTGAAAATGAATATTCTTAGATTTACCAAAATTAGACACGGGCTTTAAGTTTGTAGTGCAAAAATAGTGCTCTTTTACAGAGTTGCAAATACTGCAAAAGCTCCTTTACAATGGGAGTGCACTTGCGTAGCCAAGGGGGGGGGGCGATCATCCCCTCCAAAACGCCAACAAAAAAAAAAAAGATAGAAAAAAGTAGAAGGAAAAAAAGCGGGAGCGAGAAAAGAAAAAAGGTAAGAGAACATAAGGAGAGCGGGAGCAGACAAGGAACAATGCAAAGAAACGACGGAGCTTCCGCGCTTTGCGCGGGAGGGGGTGGGGGTACCCCCCGCTCGGTTGCTACACTCCCTCAGGGTTGGTCGCTTCGCTCCTCGCAAAGATTGAGGCCCCCCCCCCCCCCCAATATTTTGGCTCATTACGCCACTGCAAAGAATAACAACATTAAAGGTAAAAAGTGAGGGGAAAAACAGAACTATACATAGAGAATGATAGGCCGCAAAGATGATTAAAAAAAAAACAAAAAAAAAAAACTTAAATCAAAGGATTCCATAAAGAAACGAGGCAAAATGACCGACGATGACGAAATGAGAAATATGAAAAAAATAAAGACAGAAAACTGAGGACAGAAGTTGGGCATTTCTTCCTGGATCAATCTGCCCAATAATAAGCCATGTCTAATAAGCAAAGCTTCGGATTTCAGCCATGATAATAATGCAGCTTTGAGCTGAAATACCATGAATACTATCCCCGCTGAAACGATGTTTCAAAACGTAGTTTTGTATCATAATTCATTTTCGTGTTTTCTGGCTCTAAAATTTAGACCGGTTTACAAAGTTTTTGAAGACACCATACAGCGATTTCCTATCCTTTTCGGTCGCGTCATGCTTCAGTGCCCCCGAGTGGTCGCTGGATCATGAGTGGTCGCCAAATTAAGGTAGCTCAATATTCTCAAGGAGCGAGAAAAAACAATAACAAGAGAGAAAAAGAAAGGAGAAGCTTTCAAAGAAAATGTGAGTTTACTGTACACTTGTTATTTCGCTTTAATTCGTAATAGTTCGCTTTTGAGCGCCGTGAGGTAAAACAACAATTCTTAATGATTTTGCTATATTTTGTTCACGCAGCGCTTAGCCTTAGTTAGGCGAGCCTGACTCCCTGTCTCTGTCCCTGACTCTGAGCTTGATTTTCCACTGCAGTCCCGCCTGTATGAATGTGTGTGTGTGTTGAATAGATCAGTTATCCAAATTCTCACTTACCCGACCTTGTTTGGGCATACTAGCCATGGGAGGCGTTATATGATGTTATTCTGCTGTCCATATAACGCCATGGTTTTCGGGTCATAGGGCCCTACATTGAAACAGGTAATCAAAAAAGTACTAGGAGTCTACTATGCCTTCAAAAACTAAGTTAGAGAAGGCGGTTATTCTCGTACACCACCTTCCAAGTTGCTTTGTAGATTCAGATCGCGGTCTAGACCACGATCATTAGATATTATCGAAATTTGATTTCAAAAAACAAAACTTTAAAAGAGGAAGCAAGAGCTCGACTTACCAATGCACGTGTAGTGAATTAACATCTGAATGCGTTGACATCAAGAGGTCATCGGTTCACGATGTACAACACTACAGTTGACACATACAATCGATAGTTGATGTGATTATGGAATCCCTTATAGGGTGAAGTTGATTAGGTTATCATCAGTTTTAGAATGTGAGTTCAAAATAAATGAGAGGCAAAATTGCTCTGCTTTCAGGTTATTGTAAACCAAAATTTTGGTTCGCGTCGCGCTCACAATTGTCACTTCTTCAAAAAGTCTACTATTTCCAAGGTTGAACCATATCCTAGGTAGCGATGCCAACGTAAGCCGTGAATGCGTGCGTCCTATTCTGAATGCACGCAAATTTTGCCGAGACGGAGTAGTAAATAAATGTCATCAAAAATAATCTTTGCAGCATTGAATGCCATGGAAAACAAATAAAACAGAATATTGAAACTTTATTGTGTCTGCCTCATCATTTATTTTGTGTATTATGAGTACGAATGTGTGGAAATTTGTTCAGAAATGTCGGGAAGTACTTACGTTCACGGATGATGTTTACCTCACGATCGATGTGCATTTCAGTGATTTCCATGTACTACATCGTCTTGCGTGAAGGCGTTTTGTACAATTTTGCAGAAAATAAATTCTTTAAATTCTTATTCCATCGGAAAGTCAACAAAATTATCTCCATTTTAAAAAAAGAATCAAAAGTTTTTGATCATTTTTGTTCATTTCATGGGTTTCTCAACTCTTAAAAGAGAGAAATTTTCTGGATCTTCTGATTTTGATCGGATTTTTAGACACTTTTGGAGTGAGGTTCGCCTTAGGAACATGGTTTTTTATATTCACCTGAATGTAAGCTTTTTAAAGATGCCATGCTTTAACCAATAAGAAAAAGCGCATTTAAGCGCCAGCTGGAAAATCGCCGTCAAGTTTTTGCACACTTTGCATGATTTTCGATAGATCGTATACCCGGCGTACTGGGCATGCGCATTGGAAGTTGGAACCAGCGCTGTGTTTCACGAAACCGTCCTAAGTCTAAACTTCTCGGACATCCCATTGAAACGCGTGTTGTAGAATTGATACACGTTTCAATAGGATAGGACGGTTTCGTGAAATGCAGGATTTTCGTGTGTTTGACAGAGGCCCTTTCCCTTGCATCTCGAGTCCAAGATTGGGATTGCAGGTAGGAAATACATTACTATACTTCTGATTTTATCTTAATAATTATGACATTTATTTTACTAGTAATTAACGTTTGATCTTGTGAATTTATTACACTCTTTGAATTTTGCCTCGGACTTTTTTTTAGAGTTGAAAGTTTGGGTATAGGAGGGATGTACCGGACGGGGATGAGCCGGAATAATTATTGATTATAGTTCAAGTAAAAGTTAGTGATATTTGACAAAAGATTTTGATTTTGTGAATTTATTGCACTCTTAGAATTTGCCTCGGACCTTTTTGTGAGTGTAAAATTTGGGATTGAGAGCGGGATCGGGAGGGATGGTACTAGGCGGGGATGATCCGAAATATTATTATTATAGTGAATTATGACAAAAACTTGTGATCTTGAGAATTTATTGCACTCTTTGAATTTTGCCTCGGACTTTTTATGAATGTAAAGTTTGGGATTGCGAGCGGGATTGTGAGGAATGCTACCAGACGGGGATGAGTCGGAATATGATTATTATAGTGAATTATGATAGAAACTTGTGATCTTGAGAATTTATATTGCACTCTTAGAATTTTGCCTCGGACTTTTTTTATGATTGTATAGGCATTGCGAGCGGGATTGGGAGGAATGCTACCAGACGGGGATGAGCCGGAATATGATTATTATAGTGAAATATGACAAAAACTAGTGATCCAGAGAATTTATATTGCACTCTTAGAATTTTACCTCGGACTTTTTTTTTTTTGTGTGAGTGCAAAGTTTGGGATTAGGAGCGGGATAGGGAGGGATGGTACCGGACGGGGATGAGACGGAGTAATTATTGATTTTTTTTTTTAAAGGGAGAATTGTGTGGAAATCATACCAAGGGTTTGGAATCATGCATTGCTGCCTTCTTTGAGATATAGAATTGAATTAAATGTGGGCTTAATAAGACAAGAGTGACATTTTTTAAATGTTGATATCGATCTCTGCCCTTGGGGTTTTTACCTCGTCTTCCCCCACATTTTCTGAAGTTGTATTAATGTTGTTACTCTCTTGTATCATTCTCTTACACTTTTGAGGATATGTAATGTTCAAAATGTGATTATGTTCTTTCTCAAGTAATGCAAATATTTCTTTTTTCGTCTTGTACATGCATTTACCTTGTTATACAAATACACAAAACTCAGTCATAAAATTCGTAAAGTTTTATTCTGTAGGAAAAACACAAAAAAGGCCCAATTAAAGTTACTGATAACTCCTTAATCACTTTTCATCTCTCTACAGAGTACTGCAGGAAGAAATCCACCAAGTCCTGGAATTATTCCTTCTATGATCAGAATTCAGCTGTATCTGTATCCCACCAAGTACACCTCAAGAAAACCTGCTAAAGATAAAAAAATAACATTGAGATCACCTGCGATTGAAAATTAACACTGAAATAGTAAAGCTAAAGAACTCTATAACTCTACATAATATCAACAAGGCATACATCTGTAAAGTAAAAATGGGTCACAGTAAATGTTACAAAATAAATTGAGTTCATCAACATGCTTTGCTAGCTGTATTTATATAATTCAGAATATAACATTTGAGAACAACAGACATGTTATTCATGTCTTCATTGCATGTATTTTGTAGGTATTTGTATATATATACATCTGTATAGTAAAAATGGGTCACAGTAAATGTTACAAAATAAATTGTGTACATCAACATGTTTTGCTCACTGTATTTATATAATTTAGAATATAACATTTGAGAACAACAGACATGTTATTCATGTCTTCATTGCATGTATTTTGTAGGTATTTGTGTATATATATATATATATATATATATATATATATATATGCAATGTCAGACTTGTCAGCTCATCTTTGGCTAGATGAGGCCAATATTTGGAATTCTGCAGACATTAGCATAATTCATATTGAGTGATTTGCATACTGATTAACTATAATGTAAATGGCCATTAAAGTCTGTTTTACCATAAAAACATGTACATACATATGTAGAAGATTAGACAATAAGACATAAAGGGTGAGATTTTCATTTCTATACAGAAAAAAATATTTTACACTACGCATCCCCACGTGAATAATCAGGCAGAAAAAAATCTGTAATTCGGCTAATTGATTTGGCGATAATTTGCATATAAGCGAGAAACAATGAAAAATCGTACCCTAATGTTATAGAGAATGACATAAGCTTCAAAATGAGTACAATCAACCATATGATTTTTTAAAGAATTGAAAATGTGTTGGCATCGCTATCCTAGGTACAGGACTGACAGAGACTTACACCCATAATGTAAAACTGGGGTAGAGGTACCATTCCCAATCAACAATCGCAATTGCTGTCTGCTAAAAGAGTGAGAAAGAGAGAAAGGAAGGACAGGAAATAGGATGAAGGGGAAAAAGAATGAAAAAGAGGAGTAAGGTGCCCATATTCGGCTTATTTGCTTGTTTATTTTGACAATGAAATCACACAGCATGGTACCACAAAAGAGAGTATACATTTTTCCTCGCTTGCTGTGCTAGCTCGTAAGTTCGAAAAGCAAACACATTCGGCAGGTGAGATAATCTAGATACTTTTAGGCAAATCATGTATTTGGATGAAGAATTATCACTTCTACCACAAAAGGTATATGTATATATTTCCCCAATCGCTTGTATAATACAAGATTGTCTTTGAAAGCAAATAAATTAGGTAGGAGAGGTGACCACATATTTCAAAATCGTTATCTCAAAGGCCCATCGTGTATTATGATGAAGAACTTTCACTTCTATACCACGAAAGGGAGTACATAATTATGTATTTCGCTCGCTCACTATGCTCGTTCGTACAGTACTCGGATACAAGATGGATTTGGGAGAGTAAATGAATTCAGCAAGCGAGGTGACCAAATGTATCTGCACACATATAAAAAAAATTATTTATCTCGTAAAAATATTAATACCATCGTGTTTGACTGGAAACGGATAAATGGGAGGGGGGAGAGGGTGTCGATTTTTGGCTCGGCATTTATGCCCTTGAGCAAGGCACTTTATCGACATCACTATTTCATTTTATTTCACATAAAGTGATGTGATGCATGTATATGCAAATTGATACCAACGTGTGCATGTGTTGTTAAAAAAAAAAAATCTGGAGTTTGTTTGACGAAGTAGGGGAAGGAAAGTCGTACGTCTTTTCTGGGTATGTGATTGGGTGGAGCAATTTCACTCCTTCCTCTGTTATTACTTTCATTGTATGACGGTTTTAATATTGTAAAAAAATTTATTTAATCATCACACGTGCGCCGCTACGGGGAGGGGAGGAGGTGGGCATTAAAGCGAATGCCCCCTATGTTTTTTTCAAGTGACCAAAGAAGAAAAACAAAAGAGGAGAAAAGGAAGAAAGAAGAGAAAAGCTGATAGAACAGTCATTGGCGAAGAGAGCCTTTGCGTCGTGTACACTACCCTTTTTTTTATCTAAAATGTAAATAATTATGTCATCTTGCCATCTAAAAAAATACCCTGGGGCCGCTCTCATATTATCATCGATATATTATTCTATGATCATTACCGATATGTCAAGTATTCACTCCCATTAGTGTTCATTAATATCGATGATTTCATTCTGTAATAATTTCATATATTCTGAATAAATGACAAAACGAAAGAAATTAAATAACATTCAAAAGTAAACACACACTAACACACACACACCCACAAATAACGAGTCGAATTTCTGCGAGACATTTGTGAACGATGAGAACTGTATCGTTGAGAATATGAATTAGCGTGCTAAAGTTTAGCATCTGGCACCGTTGGCATTCCATAATCACATCAACTATCGATCGTACGTGTCAACTGTTGTACATCGTGAGCCGACGACCTCTTGACGTCAACGTATTCAGATGTTAATTCACTACTCGTGCATTAGTAAGTCGAGCTCTTGCTTTCTTTTTTAAATTTTTATTTTTTGAAATCAAATTTCGATATTATCTAATGATCGCGGTCTAGACCGCGATCTGAATCTACAAAGCAACTTGGAAGGTGGTGTACGAGAATAACCGCCTTCTCTAACTTAGTTTTTGAAGGCATAGTACTTTTTTGATTACCTGTTTCAGTATAGGGCCCTATGACCCGAAAACCATGGTGTTATATGGACATCAGAATATGTATCATCATATAACGCCTCCCATGGCTAGGGCATACTCCACTTATACATGTACAAGCATATCTGAGATAAGCTTGTACTCCATAGTAGTCATCGCGGTGGAAAAGCCTCAATAGCTTTTTTTTGGGGGGAGGGGGTTGCTTGTGTCTGGACCTTTAAAAAAAAAGATCAAGCCTTCTCTTTTTTCTTTGGATTCAACAAAAACTGTTCATTAAATAGCACTTATCATCATCAATAGAGTTTATTCTCTATAATATTGTATAAGTATTGGTGTTAGAAAATTTGAGAAATAGATCTGTTAGTGTTGGCGTTGCTTGTATTGTAAACTTCATGATGAATTTGTTTGAAATGGTTGTTTTAACCCATTCGTGACAGGAATTATTTAAAGCCTAATTTGATCAGCTTTTATTCTTCAAATTGGCAACACCAACATTTTTATTTCATTGCTATATTTTTCTTATAAAACATCATGTATCTGAAATACGTATAAATTAACAGAATGTATGATGGGATGTCATAAAGTTGCCAATTTGCAGGGAAAAACAGTAATTCTAACATTTTCATCGCATTACCAATTTAAGGATTTTAATGCTTATTTTTCTGTAAATATATTTCAGCATCAAACAACGAATATTAACGCAACCAAAATAGGCACAGTTAGTAAGGAATTTTTGCTCTTTCTGCTCATGTATTTGGTATGATTTTTAGGGCTTAGCATCAAAAAAATATTAGACTAAACCACAAAATGTGGACCTCTGTCACGAATGGGTTAAGTCAACTGTCAAAGTCTGGATCATACACAACCTGTCTGGACATATACCAGTTTTTGGGTGTCCGGACAGGTTGTGTATCCGGACAGTCGATTTCAAACAGCCAATTGCAAAAGTTCACACGCAAATCTCTTAAATGTTTTAGCATAAAATGTTAGACAATATTTTAGAGAACAAATATTGATGATGATTAGCACAAATCAATGCATAGTTTTTGTTTAATCCAAAAACAAAAAAGATGGCTTCATTTTTGTTACGTGTCCGGACACGTAACACTCAACCCCCCATCCTACAACATCTGCACTCATCCTGTGCACTCAGTCTGGATCATACACAACCTGTCTGGACCTCTGCACTCATCCTGTGCACTCAGTCTGGATCATACACAACCTGTCTGGACATCTGCACTCATCCTGTGCACTCAGTCTGGATCATACACAACCTGTCTGGACATACAACATCTGCACTCATCCTGTGCACTCAGTCAATGAATTGACCTCATCCCGAAAATGTGACAAGTCTGTACCGAAACTACGTAGCATGCTTTTCTATGGTTACTCGCCGACATGCTGTCGACCCACGAGTCAGTTTTCTTCTTAAAATTCGCCACTTTCAGTTCATTCATCAGATATGAAGCAGAAAGGGGAAAATTGAGAGCCTCAGGAACATTGCTGGTAAGTAAAATTGAAACTTTTCTTCTCTGTTATAGATCTAAGTCAATGTATTTCGCGTTCGCATTGGCAATTTGTTTCGCTATTTAAAACACCGTTTGAGTATACAGCAAAAGTTCCATATGTACCCCCCGCTAGAAAATTGAACAAAAACTATAAGGATATGACTTGGAATGATATGTATAATCATAATATTAAAAACTGAACATTGGAAAATGTGATAAATATCAAAATATTGGTTTATTCCATCAGAATTAAAAGCTTACCCATAACCATGAATTTCACCTTAACATCAGTTTATTAAGTCAGAAAAGTAAAAGGAATGCATCCTTGGTGTTAGACTAATCCCGATTTCTGGTTTATAATCATTATGAGACCCTACACTTCCAGCGATCTCTCGCTAGCGCAATAGGTAGCACATCGGTCTTGAAAAATGGCTGTCTCAAGTCACGTCAGGTATGGTAAAGTCAAGAAAAAAACAGTAAAGAAAATAAAAGTGAAAATGCTGTGTTTCTGAGCCTTTTCTTTCTTTTTTTCATAGCTTTGGGAACATATGGAACTCTTTCCAAGTAATACATACAGCACCTAGCTATGGTGGGTAGTCTCATAACAAAAGTTATGGATGAGTATTGCTGTATACATGTAGCTGTATGCAGTTTTCCATTGTATCACTCGTCCTGTGTACTCGGTTTTGAATGCTAGTATGATAGGGGACAAAATGCTGTACATTGTATACTCTTGTCTGCAGCTAAAGAGACATAATTTATTGGTTTATTTTAAGCAAAAATTTTTATCTGTCTTGGTTCTTCATATTCTAAAGTTAATTTATTGTGAGTATTGCAGTGGACAAATGCCAGCAATGCATGTTCTCTTGAGTTGATGGCATCATCAAATTTTGTTTGGCAAAATGAATTTAATAAATGAATGCAAGTCTTGATTTTGAAACTGACTGGTGTGAATTTTGCCCCGATTTCTAACTACCAGTAATGAAGATATCACAGGATATGCTGAAAAATAACAGATTTTTTTGGCCAACTTTCTTGTTGCTCAGTCACATCGGAAGCTTGGTGCATTAGACATGTTGCATTGCACATATTTGCAGGGTGTGTAGCTTTAGGACCCCTAGCCGCACTATAAGTAGCTGGTGTGCAAACAAATTCTCTCATAGGGGTTTGATGTATTAGTATGGTCATGAGTCCTAAAGCTCCTTGGGTCCAAAAGGCTAGCTACGCACCCTCAAATATGTGTAATGCAATGCATGTAATGCACCAAACTTTCGATGCGACTTAGTAATGAGAATATCATCAAGGTTTGCAAAAAAAATGAATAATTTTCTTGTGATATTATCATTAGTTAGAAATTGGGGTGAAATTGGCACTAGCCGGTTTCAAAATCAATATCTACATGTATGTCCAGACCCCTTTTTTTTTGCCAAAGAAAATTTGACACTGGCATTTCCATCGACTTGAAAATATGTGTTGCTGACATTTGTGTGTCATAATATTCACAACAAGTTTATTTTTAGAATGTGAAGAACCAAGATAAATTAAAGAAATTTTCTTAAAGTAAACCAATGAATTTTGTGAATTTCAGCTGATGAAAACAAAGTGAGCAGCTTTTAGTCTCCCCATAATGATATACTATGCTTTGTGTCACTCACCTCAATACTAACCAAACCATTGCACATTCACTCATTCTCATTTAGTTTACATATATTGGCACCAAAATGTAGATAAAACACAATAAATTCAACTCACTGATGTTGGAAAACATAATTCCTAAAGGCCCAGATTTGACACTCATCAACATTACAATGTGCATACTTCAATTTGATATGACATGAACAATACAGGACCTTTTCCATCCAAAATGTGAATTAATTTCACTTTCTGAGTTCCATTTCAAATTGGTATTTTCTTTGCAGATTGCAGAAAAAAGTTTGTACTCAATACAACGATGTCTTCTCCTCCGTTCCTTGTGATGATCAAAGCCAAGAATGGACGAAAGAAAATAGAAGGTCTTACCATGAAATCTACCATCAGTCATCTACTTCAAAAAATTGCAGAATTCACGAATATTCCAAGCAAGTCACAGAAACTACTCCATGGTTACCCACCTAAGCCTCTAGATCTATCCAACGAATGTCAGGAATTAGCTTCTCTTCCATTCAGATCAGGAGATATGGTCATAGTAGAGGAAGATGTTA
>CM057151.1:60742452-60820149 GCA_029962745.1 Echinometra lucunter | reverse complement strand
GGGGGATGGTGTGTACAAATTTCCCCTCATCCAGACACACTTTTTAAGGAAGAAAATATATTTTCATTAATCAGTTAGTAAAAATTCTGAATATCTATCATAAACAACCATCATATTTTAGAATTTCTATTTGAAAATGCTATTGAAAATAAAAGAGTGGGGTTTTTTTTGGCTCGCTCGCTTCGCTCGCTCGTCAAAATCTTAGGATTTCCATCCAAATGTGATTGATATCAAGAAAAGTGGTTATTTTTGGCTCGCTCGCTTCGCTCTTTCGTCATATCTAAGAATTCTTATTCGAAAATGCGATTCAAAACTGGAAAAGTGGTTATTTTATGCTCGCTCGCTTCGCTCGCTCGCAAAATAGATATCAAAATGTGTGTGAGAGGGAAAAATATCATTTACAAAGTTTTTCATTCCCCACTCCTCAAATTGGATTTATGCCGGTGGAGCACTACCGTCCTCCTAAAATGCAGTCCTAGCTACGCCACAGATTCTAGACATAGACTATAGTTACCGGGAAAATTTGGGCTCTGCCCCCCCCCCCCCGATAACAGGTACCTGTTACGCCCCTGATGAATAATTGTGACTGATCCAGAATTCAGGGATGCATGGGAGCACGTTTCTACAAAAATTCTTGATAAGCAAAAAAAAAAAAAAAAAAAAAAAAATGAAATAATGAATATAAGCATAAACTGTAGAGGTGCCGTGGGCTAGTGGATATACGTCGTCGGACGTATATCATGGTTTGTGGTTCAAGTCCTGCCGTGGCACTTATGTCTTTCGGCAAGACATTAATTGCCACTCTTCTCCCAGGTGTAATAGATGGATGGATACCCGATAGGAAGAAAGATTCCTTAAAATGCTAGACCGCCGTAATAGCAGCCATGCTAAAGTCGGGGTAATAATATAGTGGAGCACCAAGAGTATCAATTCTCACAGACATAAGCGCTATACAAGAACCCACTATATAATATTATTACAAGATGACCACAATTTAGCCGGTGGCACAAGATCGAAAAACCTGACAAGCAACAACAACAAAACTTAGGAAAAAATTACAGGATTTAGGTGCGGTGGCTCTTGTTTGAACTATATAATTTTTACTCGTTTTCTTTTCCTGCTGTGCAATAATAATTATTAACGAGGGATGGTAAAATCGTGCCATATTTGATTTTGCTGAATGTGAATACTCTTTCTATAATCGATCGAATGCTTTAACGGGGAGTACATTATATAACCATAAGCACTCTTTGTGTCATCGAAAACTCTTAAATAAACGTGATGTACATAGGCCTACTTTTACATAACTGATTTCGTGTATACGAAAACAACTACTTGACAGACACCAAAATATCAAGTTGTTTCGGCAGTCGTAAAATTAAGATTGAAGCATTAGAAATGAAACCTATTTGAGTATAACCTAATTATTGCGAACATTTTTTTTTTCGATTTTGCTCTCGACTATGTTGAGTACACTCACTTTAGTCTCCAGTACTATGGCAAAGATACAAATAAGCCTGAGGCAATTTCAATAGCTTTGTGCGTCACATATTGAAATGCTCGAATATTACATTACAACATCTGAACATGATTTCTTTAGGGAGTACAATAGCCTAATGAAAATGCTCGAGTTGTTTTCTTGAAAGAAGTTATCATCAGATGATCATGTTCGTTCTTATTTTGAAAGGAAACAATGATAATCTACTTTTGCATCTTCTCTCATCGGTGGGAGATTTTGAAGGCTTCATGACAATCCATAAAATCTCCTTTCAAATATAATTAGATCATCTTCTGCAGTGGGTATTTTCACGTTGTTTTCAGTTGTCATTTCAAAATCATAATGAAATTACGGATATGCAACCTCAAATCGTTTTCCATGTGCAGTGTATCAGATGTTATCTTGTCAAATAATGATAAAATTTCAGTAGAATAAGGTCTGTTAATATGCAATAAAACTTCCATTATTCCCAACTTCCGACACGATATGATAGCCTGTTTGTAAGACAGTGACCAACGCTAAACTACCAAACTTAACTGTATCATTGCAAGCCGCTACTAACGCATTATGAGTATTAAACAACATAAAATAAACCCTTAAAAGAAAACTATGAATGAAACAGAGTCCAAGAATAATTAGCTTATTTTGTAAGCATCTCGATTCATTATATCAAGAATGGCGAATCATTGAACTCTTACACTCTAAAAACTCCCGGGTCAGGTCGACTCCGTAAAGAGTCCGTTGGGAACACACTCCGTTGAGGGTAAAAAAAAAAATGACCTGGAATAAGGCCAGATGTGACCCAGAAGCAAGTCTTCATGGCCCTATTGTGGCCCCAATGGACTCTTTTTCCGGGTCAATCTGAGCCGGGAGTTTTTAGAGTGTACAGAGAAGATCCTTCAAGTGTGAATTAATATACGTTTTTGTGTCTTGTCTTATTATGATACAAAGTTTGATGGAAGTAAAATCCTTAAATTATTTAATTTTAAAATGTATCCCAATTTACATTCGTCACTTCCAGTGTGTATGTGATGTGGGTGCGCGTACGTGTGTTAGTGTGTCATTAGCATATTTGCATTTTGCCATTGGCTAGAATAGTTTTTAAATAGCTATAATTTAGGTTATCAAAATGAGTTCAGGCAAGCAACACAACACGTCACAAGCTATTATGATATGTCATGAGTATTGACATCGAAAAAATTGAAATTGCAAGTTCATTTTGTCAAAATAATGAATAAGCACTAGAGAAACAGAGAGAGAGGGGGAGGGGGTTGAATGTGAGAATGTGTATGTTTGTGCGTAGGGTGTGGGGGAGGGAGTCAGGAGGCTGCCATGATGATGATAAAGGAGACACACATCAAGCGCAGTGGAAAAACGAGGGGTTACCGTCCCATTTTCTATTAACAAACTAATGCACTACGAATACAGCTACACATTTTATCCACCGCTCCATTTGAACAACGATCGAACAGAGATCGGGAGAGAAAAACATCACGTCTTACTCCAAATAATCGATGTGCAGTGTTCTTCTTCGAGGATTGTTTATCATCAGATATTCTATGTTATTGACCATCTTGAGAGCGACAGGTGGCTGGATTACACTATTCTAGAATTGACCGAAATGTTTCATTTGCTAGATATCTATTTTTATACAATCTTTCTTACTTGTCGAGATGACGCTACTGATGATAACAGAATTGAGTACACCTGGATAAAAATATAGTCAATGGTTGACAAAACTCAGCGAATACATGAGATGAAACTACTCGCATCGATTTGTCCTCATCTTAGGCATGTTAGGAGAATCATTGATAAAACGGCACCTATATGGATGATACATCGTTATCTCGCTACATTCACTGTGAAATTCAGGGATTTGTTTTAAACAAAAAATGTGACCAAGATTACAACGTGTTTTCGTTTTCATCTAAAGGTTGTTACATTTTAAAATCAGCATGATTATCCATCTGTCCTATTGCGAAAATTGTTCGCAAAACATATCTTTCAAACTACAACGCTAGAGGAGATAGTCACAACTCGCTACTACATGAACAACCATGGGTAGCAGGCGCCGCTTCGGTGTGCATTTGAAACGAATTTGTGTAGTCTCTCGAGGCAAAGGCAGACTGTTAAGTGAGGATTATTTCTTCTCCTGTCATTAATCACCGTTTTATAATCGAGAAGAGAGTGATCTTTTCCGTCGAAATTCCTGAATTGCAAGTATGTTTACAATTTGTCACACCTACAGTCAGACAGTTTCTTGGAAAATGATTTGAGTGAAATGATCATGAGAGAAACGAGGTATTCGCCTGTGTACATAATATCCCTTTTCTTAAAGGGTAGCAGTTTCCTTACCACCATCCTTTTAAAGTTCTGGAAATCTATTTGTTGACTCGCTATTTTGAAGACTGGACTATTGACATACTTACTATGATATACTACCAGCTGTTTCCAGGAGATCATCTTTATGTATTCAAGTCAACACCTTGTGGTTTATAAAGTTTGTTAGAGTATGGGAACATCGGACCAAGCCTGGACAGTGTACACCATGCCATCTATTTACAATCAGACATTTCAAGAAGAAGCAATGTGTCAATTAATAAGATATCCCTGGATATTGATAATTTCCTTACTAATCATGATGGTCATAATGTCTGCAGGTGTCTTAGGAAATGTTCTAGTTTGTATCAGCATGTATACCTGTCGCTCTCTAAGAACAACCAACAATGCTCTTCTGCTTAATCTAGCCGCAGCTGATCTACTCTCTTGCTTTCTTTACACACCACTACTTTTCACTCTTGTCATCCAAACCCTCATACCGTATGAAGAGGTTATGCCGCGGTTCTTGTGTGTTTCTCAAGGTTGGCTGCGGTTCGTCTGCAGTTCAGTTCAACAGATAACGTTATCGTCGATCAGTGCGCAGCGGTACGCGGCAATCGTTCATCCATTGAAGCGGAAAGGAACGAAAGAACGAGTCGCAGCTGCGGTGATCTTGTCATGGTTGATCAGTATGTGTATTTCCATCGCTGCTGTTCTCCTGAAATCCTCACCGATTTATGAATTATGTCCTTGCAGCTTATACCCTGGGATCCCAACAAACTTAGTCGACATGTACCTTCTAGGCCCTCTAGGAATGATATGTCTCCTTGTTGTCATATTCTTTTATGCAATGATATTTCGGACTGTTCGGAAACACGTGAAAGAAAAGGAAGCATCTTCTTATCAGCAATCTCCTTCAGACATGACTATCAAGAAGCGAATGCTAACATTTGGGTGTTGTAGTATTTGCAGATTTAAAGCAGGTTTGAGGTCAAATGTTGTGGCTCCAGCTATTCAGAATAACTCGGCAGAATTACCGAAACATGATCTTCTTCAGGGAAGTAGTTCTTTAGAGGCTCCTGAAAGAAACAACGGTAGCCACATGTCCATTCCAGAAGCAACGGACAATGCATACATACAACAAGTAGTGACGGATTCGGAAAACATTAGTAAAACTTCGATGCCTCAGGAACACGAAGGGACTGCAGATCATGGGATCATTACATCATTGGATCAGAAGAGACTTGAAAAGGTTGAACATTTCTCCGAAGCAGATAGGACCAAAAATGTCGAACATTCTTTACAATCACTCCAAACCAAGTCGGATGCAGAAATCACTGATATGATCCCCAAGACAAACTTGACAGACGATAAATTGATTGACAGTGAATTAAGCAGTGCTGGAGATTCTAAACAGAGTCTCCAATGTGACAAGAGCGAAATGCTTAGTGAAGTACCAACTCTGAGAATGGAACAGAGTGAGATGCAACAGGATAAGCCTTTAGAGAAAGTCTCGAATAACTTGGTCATTGATGCTGCAAACGATGCAGGAACCCATGGAGTTCCTCATGGTGATTCTACGGTTAAAGTTCCATCAAATGAAGAGGGTAATAAGGTAATGATCAAAGGGAACAGAGTATGGCTACCTAGTGAATTACTACCCGGTGCTTCATGCTCCGTCCAAGATGCTTCTGTCGTAACTCAGGAACTATCAACGAAAATCTATGGAGAAGTATGTATGATGAATCCCAAAACAAGAGAGAGAGGCCGACGAAAAATTGAAGCAAAGACTGCAAAGCGAGCTTTATTCATTATTGCTGCTTTCATCATCTGTTGGTTTCCCACAAGCGTCATTACCTACCTTGAAATTATTATAAAACTTCCCACAGAAGTGAAAATTTTATTCTTAACTATTTCTTTCTTGAGTGCTGTCATAAACCCCATCATTTATACATTCATTAACACAGCGTATAGGAACGAGTTCAAAAGACTTCTCAAGAAAATGTGCCCGAGATGATTGGTGAACTCGTTAGAGTTTCAGGTGTGTGATTCAGAGTTTTGACTAAACTCTCTAGACCATGTAGACTGAACCTCAGAAAGAACAAATTTATTGGGTTTTCATTTGCTGGTTAGCAAGAACTTATCGGAAACGCTGCGTTTCTGATACGCGGTAGAACAGAGCGGTATCCTATGCTGTATCATTTATACATTCATTAACACAGCGTATAGGAACGAGTTCAAAAGACTTCTCAAGAAAATGTGCCCGAGATGATTGGTGAACTCGTTACAGTTTCAGGTGTGTGATTCAGAGTTTTGACTAAACTCTCTAGACCATGTAGACTGAACCTCAGAAAGAACAAATTTATTGGGTTTTCATTTGCTGGTTCGCAAGAACTTATCGGAAACGCTGCGTTTCTGATACGCGGTAGAACAGAGCGGTATCCTATGCTGTATCAGACTGATATTTGCTTTTATCATTTTGTAAGGAGATTATCAAGAAATTTACTTTTAAGAAGTTGTCTTTAAAGGAAAGGTGGAGATGATGCAAACGTAATATCTCGTTTAATGATATCTTTCACTGAAAATGCTTTTTATCATGATGTTCATATAAGATCTAAAGAACTCAAATATCTTCTGCGTTTGTAAACCTACCGTTTCAATGATCAAACAAATCCACAGAAAATAGTATTTAAAAAAACTATAAAAAATGAATAATGCTTTTCAGATATGATACAGCCCTGGCTCCTTGATAATATTCTCCTTTTCTGTTTCTTCTGTTTCTAGCAGAAAATGTTTTTGCCAAAACAAAATTGTTATGTAACGTGTAGATCCTTTGCCAGTCAGCTCAATTTTTAAAATACAATCATGATATCTGTATGTTTATTCTTTGTTTCCTTTCATATATCCTCAGAGACAGGGGCGGCGCTACAGAATGGGGGGAGGAGGCAGGGGCCGCCACCTTTCATTTTTCAAGTGATAAAAAATGAGAAGAAGGAGAAGAAGAGTATGCGGGAAGAGAGGGCAGGGTTATGCAACAGTTACTGTTAAGTACACTCACCTGTGGGCCAAGGTTAAATACAGAAAAATAATTGTCCCTCGTATCAAAATACCCTGGGGCCGTCCATGCTCAGAGTGAAACCTTGGAAGGATTTGGATTGGAACATTTTGAAATCAATATCTGAATAAAACATGGGCAAGCCGAATGACACAAAGTGTCAGTCCAGGATTCATCCAAATTTTATAATCTATCTGCTAATTAAATGATCACTGTGAGCTGTTCAAATGGTGATGATCACTATCGTTTTAATCATCAAATTAAATTACATTATTCAGTCGATAACAATGGCATCTCAACTCTTTAACCTTTCTGCTTTAAACTTCCCAAGTTTTGACATTGTGTATGGTATTTTATGAGAAAAAAAGAAAGAAAAAAAGATGTTTTTCTTGACTCATGAATTTGGAGGTTATATTATCTGATTATGAAGCCATGCTTGCGTCTAGATGAATAGTGAAAATAGGCACCATGATGGATACTGGTTTGCACGGAATTTGATTTCTACTCCGTGTTTGAAACTGTTGGTGCCACAAGGGTAAATATACTCAGAAAATGGCTTTTAAGTTGACTGGATATTCAGTTCTGGTCTTTCAGCTCTGCGATATTCATTGCTCTGTTCAAACTTGTTTGAGTGACATATAGTTTGTTTCAACACTAATATGCGAATTATGTGTTCATGATAAGCAAATCAAACACGAACATGGATGGAGGACATGCAAGGAGGAAGGAGCATTTATTAAAATGAACAATTTGATATCTCCACCACACAAATAGTGGGTACATTTATTTTGCAATGCTATAGCACAATGTTTATTAAATTCAGATTCAATGCATAAAGTGTGACAATTTGAAGGGAATCACAATGCAGACTTCTCTATGGAACCAATGAAAGAGATATATAAGGCAGAAATTAACAAGTGAACGACAGATAAATCCGAAAAAAATGTTATATTGACTTTGTATATCATATTGCTTCTTTTATGTGTAGCCTTGGTGTTCCTGCCATACCCGTTTTAAATTTAGTAAAATAAACATTTCGATATATGCACTGTTTTAACAGTTGTTAAAAAATCATTAGGTTGTTAAAATTATGAACCTACCAACTGTTGTTTAAAAAATGTTGTATGTAAAACATATGGGGGTCTTTTTCAACAACTGTTGGTAGGTTCATATTTCAAACTACCCTATGATTTTCAAACAACTGTCCTAAAAGTGTGAAAAAAAACCACCAAAGTGTTTATAGAGAAATTAGGGGCGCGTATGTCGTAATGATTCAGCTATCCTGACAGTTTTTAATTTCATTTCGATGGAAGAAACAAAGCCTTGCTTATGCTTATAACTAAATCACATATTGTGACGATACGATATTGTATGATAGAATTAGATCGGCTTGCATGCAAAACAGGTCTGTTCTGTCTGTTTGTTGTTTGTTATTTGTTGTTTTTGGTATACCTTTTTCACTCCAAACTGGGAATGCCAGTGACAGGGAATCATCCCAGATTTTCCTGTCTCAGAGCCTGCCATTCACACTCGTCATGCCGCCATCAATGTATCATGGACTATGATAGGGTTAGGCTTTAACCCATTCATGACAGAGGTCCACATTTTGTGGTTTGGCCTAATATCTTTTGATGAAAAGCTCTAAAAATCATACCAAATACATGAGCAGAAAGAGCAAAAAATTCTACACAAACTGTGCCCATTTTAGTTGCGTCAATATTTGTTGTTTGATGCTGAAAACTTTTAAAAGGAAAATAAGCATTAAAATCCTTAAATTGGCAATGTGATAGAAAGTTTAAAATCACCGTTTTCCCCTGCAAATTGGCAACTTTTTGACTTCTCATCATAATTTCTGTCACTTTATATTCATTTCAGATACATGACGTTTATAAGAAAATTGTAGCAATAAAATAAAAATGTTGGTGTTGCCAATTTGAAGAATAAAAGCTGATCAAATTAGGCTTTAAATAATTCCTGCCACGAATGGGTTAAAAGTCGCTTCGGTAAATTTGGGAAATCATGCTGCTTTTTAACGGAGATAATAGGAATATGCTACCGAAAGAGAGAGAGAGAGAGAGAGAGAGAGAGAGAGAGAGAGCGCGCGAGAGCGACAGAGGAATAAAAGCCAACGGATATAGTGATATCTAATTAGTTTGCATAGTGTAAATATTACCTCTATTCCCTCTATTAGTATCATGAGTATACAGCTTTGCTTTTCTGGCCATTAGTGAACCAATGAATTATCGAGCGTCTATTTGTACAATGTCATCATCACCATTAAATTCGTGCTACTGGAAGCAGGAACCGAAATTATTCAAAAAATGACCGCTGTTAGAGGTCATAATCAAAGGCCTATTGGTTTATATTTATCTTCATCTGCTGCTAATTATTATGCAGCCTTCGAGAAAATAGTGGGAAGGTTGTAGATACACACTTAGAATGAAAGGTTCAGTTTTGCACCCTAAATGCAGCAATGGCAGCACTTTGGGGGGGGGGGGTGCAATCTTGCACCCGTACTTGTTTGCACCCATAAATGCCCGTCTACACCCTTAAAGGTGCAACTATGCACCTTTAAGGGAGCAGAAATTGTTGCATTCAAAAGGGTGCAAATTTGCACCTTTCCTATAAGGGTACAACTTTGCACCCATAAGGGTGCAAAATGCTTCTTTGGGTTCAAAGTTGTACCCATAAAGGAGCTCCCAGTGTTGCATTTGAAGGGTGCAAAATTGAACCTTCAGTGTATGGATTTATGAATAATTAAATGATAAAATGATGTTTGTTGCTGGGTTTTGTCCTAATTAAATATGTTGCGTTAAACACGACATCATATGAAACAGAGAACGACGCGGCGTCGTCGTCGCGACTGTGCAAAGAGCAAGGTCTTTTGAAACTAGAAAGTCTTAAGAAAACCTTCCACTACTAAAATATTGATAAGTAAAAGTTGACAGAGGGATGTTATATGATTTTGCCAACTCTCCGGGGCCATTCTTCGACATCTTGTGTAGAACCGATTTGCATGTCTGTCTTATTAGGTTGAAATATTGGAATTTCTCATTCAAATGTGCCAGATAGAGTTTGAAAATAAATAAAGGCCGAAGACAAATTTGCTGTCAATCCGATTTGAACACTATAGTGATGTTAGCTAGTCTGAGTAAAAAATGTAGGTATTGTGTTTCTACTATATTATTTTGTGCTTTCGTTACGTAGGCCTATATTCTGATATACTTTCAAAGACATGCATAGCATAACATCAATCAAAATATAGGCCCATTCGCCTTACTCGAAGTTAGATGTTATATATAACCATATCAAAACACACCAGTTTGAGTTTCCTCGTTCCTTCGAATTCAAAAGAATAAATCAGGCCTACGCAAATAAAGGAAATGTGAATGTGCGCGCAGCGCCCATGCACGAAGAAAAAAAACAACTAAATTTCTTTTAGCATCGATATTTTCATCTCATTTCAATTTGATTTCACTGTGTTTTAGTTCAATTTACTATTGATCGGAGTTGTGTGAAATGCCACCACTTCGGCGATGAATACAAGACAACCAAGTGATTGGGAGCGGAGGTTTTAAGTTTGAAGCGTTCGTTCAAGCATCATTATAATTCTATATGGTTTCGTTTTGCAACCCCAAGAAGGGAATAGGATCTTAATGTGTAAGAAAACAGAACAAAACAAAATTTTATAGCAGTCGTAGATCTTTCTCTTCATGCTAATCCTCCCCATATTTTCATTCGTATGTCTTTCTCTTAGTCTTTTTTTTTTTTACTGTTATTATTTTTATTTCTAATCTGCTTAAGATCATCTTTTCCTACATCTTCTTCATTTCACTTGTCTACATTCCTTTTTTGCCCATTCTCCACTTTAGTGAGATGACAGTTATAGACATTCCAGTTACCAATACGTTAACATGGTTACGTGCAGGATTCCCTTGTCACAAGAGATCTCTATTATGACGTATTTCACGGCATTGAACAGTTGAACATGTTGAATAAAATTGAGCTACAAACCCGGAATGTACTTTTTTTTACAATATTTAGCTGTACTACCAAACAATGAAATTCCATGCAAAAAGAAGAATAGAGAGAATAATGAATAAAAACGAAGAATACATTTTGTCGTAGCCTGGTTTGTTCACGGTTAATTTTTGACAAAGCAATTCGTTCTTAATTAAAGATGTTTTGAGACATGCAATAATTTTGTCGATACGGATTTGTTATTCACATCAGAGTGCTTTGTAATGACATAATTTAAAAGAATAGTCGCTTCATAATAGTTTTCGTAGTTTAGTCTGTGTAACTCTTGAAGAAAAAAATGTTCAATCGTATAGTCAGAATCATGGAAAATTACAAAAAAATAGGTTAGAAACGTTTTAGTTATGTTTAGGTTTGACAAACATACAAACACACACGCGCACCCTCCCACTTGCAAATGCAACACTGAAACAACAGCGTACCATACAATAACATGTGTGAGCATGGTCGTATCAATTGATCGTAGCCTACAGGTTGAATCTGGGAAGAAAGCTTATGTGATAGAGATAATAAAGGATTAGGTTTTGTTTATAAATGAAAACACAAAGGTCTATTTTCCTTTCTTTTCATGAATCAAATGCAATAAATAGCATATTCATGCCAACTTAAACTCAGATCCAAGATTTCTTAACATTTCATTTAAGTCACTGGCGTAGCGCAGGGGTGGGGCTCCAGTGTAACTCGGTAAAAGAGGGCCACTGGTGAAGGGCGATAGGGGAGAAATTGGTAAAACTTCCTTTTACTTTTCATTTCCCTTCTCCCCACTTTTTTTTCTCTTTTCTTTTCCTGTTCATTTTTTCTTTGCTTTGAAATTTAATAGGCCTAGGTGCACGTTCCCCCGCCTCCAAATAACTGTACGTCACTGGCACTCTATCAGTATTTTTGTTGATTGTCCCTGTGCTCTGTTTGTGTGTTTGCTTTTTCTCCTAAAACTGAATATATTGTAAAAATCCTCTCATGCAATATTAATAGACCATTGGTAACTATAATAGTAACTCCCTGTTTTCATAATGTTACATTCAATTTTAATGATTGTCAAGTGTTTATATTTGTGTTAATTTGCCTTTCTCTCCTTTCTCTTGCTGTAAATATTTATCAAAATTGTATATATTATGAGAACAGTGTTAAAAAGGAAAATATCCCGCATGTTTTGATTGGAATCAATAAAACTCTAAATGAACATGATGAATGGGCACTCTAACTCTTATCCCCCTT
Organism: Echinometra lucunter; assembly: GCA_029962745.1. Classification (NCBI taxonomy): domain Eukaryota; kingdom Metazoa; phylum Echinodermata; class Echinoidea; order Camarodonta; family Echinometridae; genus Echinometra; species Echinometra lucunter. The sequence goes on along the minus strand of CM057151.1, from coordinate 60,808,024 downwards.
CTCCCCCCCCCCTCTCTCTCTCTCTCTCTCTCTCTCTCTCTTTCTCCCCCTCTGTCTATCGCTGTTTATCGATTATTTCCTTATCTGTTCTCATCTCTCCACTTTCCTCATCACTCATGTATTCCTTCATCTTCGTTCTTTCTTTCCTCTAATTTTCAATGCCTCTCTTGTTCCTAAACTGCTTCTCTAAATGACTATATATAGAGACATATTCAAACAAATGCCTACTTGATAAAACTTAGCTTGCCTATACTCGATAGGACTTAGCAGATACGTGTATACACTTGAATCAAACATGAAACAAACTTGAATGGCATGTTAATGTGTCAATATTGGAACTTTCCAGCGTCAGGATCTGTGTTTGACACGTGCCTCTTTAGGAAACGAAACCACAAGTGAGAGTGACATGCTGTCATGAAGTAAAAACGTCATTTTGTTTATTTTTTATTATCATTTATATTTATTATCTATTGATACGGGGTGGCCCATTCAACAACAGTTGGTCTCCCATAGAGCCGCTAAAAAACAGATAAAATGCAAATATAAAAGTATTCAGAATACAAATACAATCATACCAAGTAAATAATTAAAATAGAAAATATGAAAAACAATGAAATATTGCACAAGGTCAAGTTTGGCCAAAGTAGAATAATTAAAAGTCAGATATGATAAAGTACAATATCAAGTAAAATAGAAATGAAAATGAAATTGAAAAAAATATGATACAGACTATATAGAATAATAAAATGCTGACGAAACCTGTATACTTCCTTTGACTTCAGATGCCGTTTAAGGTTAGATTTCGTCATCAATATAGCATGCAAACATACATACAGTATGGTTGTCATATCTTTAAATATTTATCTAAATCTCTAAAACATACATGCGATTATATGTCGTGAAAGATGTTTTAGGGTGGGTGAATGTTAAGGTGATACTTATAAAGGCGCATGCATTATTGCACGGGCCCCTTTTCACGAGATTCTGTTGCCCGAATATCAGCTTCTAAACTTTCTGCTCCAAAGCAAAGCGAGTGTGAATTTTTTGTTTTAAATGTCATCAGTTTTTTTACAGTGAAAATGTACAAAATTGCATATTTGGGACCTCACTAAAAATAATAACATCTAAATTCCCGAATTTACCCGCCTCCCCGCCCGCTGCTTTATTTGGCACGTCCTATTCTCCCTCCCCTATACCCCTTCACTTGAAAAATCTATATTAGTATCGTCGACTCTATATCCACACCAGGATGAATGCTCGTATTTTTCCTTGCATCTAGCTAGCTAAGGGAAAGTTTGAATATGTACTCTCTTACTACTCAGAGAGAGATAGAGGTTGACTAGTTGTGGACAAGAAGCACAGAACAGGCATAATAATGAAATATACTGAAAATAAAAATAAAGTAAAGATTTAGCTATTATTGTTCACTTCATCGTCCTCTATACATGAATAATAATCTGACGAACATGCACATCTGATAAAGGCTAATTTGCCGTTGTAATTGCCCTAAGTGGTTAAACGATTAAAGATTCAAGGGTAAATTTATTATCCTTTTGGCGTTTTGAAATATTCGTAAATTATGAATCCCTTTGATCGCTTTCGTAACGTCCATCTCTCCCACGCCCCCCCCCCTCTCTCTCTCACCCTCTCTCTCTCTCACTCTCTCTCTCACCCTCTCTCTCACTTTCTCTCACCCTCTCTCTCACTTTCTCTCACCCTCTCTCTCTCTCACACACACACACACACACACACTCTCTCTCTCTCTCTCTCTCTCTCTCTCTCTCTCTCTCTCTCTCGCTCTCTCTGTCCCTCTCATATGTTCGAAGTTATAACTTGCCTGCCAGCAAATATATGGTGGCCCTGAAGTACGCTCGACACAGGTCATGTGCGACCTGAATTCCGCATCCCAGGTCACGAATTTCGCATCCCGGGTCCTGAACTTCGCGTCACGGGTCATGAATTTCGCATCACGGGTCGCGAATTTCGCGACTGGGACGCAAAGTTCGCGTCACGGGTCGCGAATTTCGTGACTGGGGTGCAAAGTTGGCCGCGAAATTCACGTCGCACATGACCTGTTGTCGAGCGTACTTCAGGGCCACAATATATTTGTGACCATTGGAAATAAGCTTATGACCCCTGTGGGCAATTTGAAATTCTGCGAACCCTGTACTTATTCATGACTTTGTAAACATAAATGAGTCTCTTCACCTGGCGCATGCAAATCCATTCTAACTATGATCGATTCCGTGATATGAATTCATTTCATACTATAAATGAAGCTTCATGAGAGAGATTTCACGCTTCACTATTTAAGATCATGTGCATGATGCTCGTTATCTCAAACACTGGGAATTATTACAGCAAACTTATAGCATTTGATGTCACGGTTGTTTGCAAAAAAATACCTTTACTTTCCTACAGCAAATCTTATGGGAATTTATTTCCCCATGATTGCTTTCCACGAAACGTGAAAATAAAAATTAGTAAGTGGTCATCTTTGAAGACCTCATGGTAGAGGAAGTCCTAACCATTCCCCCCCCCCCCCGAAAAGTAGTGTTCTACGATGAACAAAGAAGCGGATGTCCTACACGTCATGACCAAACATCACTATTGTGCACACATTTAGAATGTACACATACACGCAGCATCAGCTCAAAAATCTAAACGTGCTTATTATAAGTAGAAACTATCATGCGATCGAACTAATAGGTCGTAGTCGATGGTTTCTATGGCAATATACCACACTATCTCACCAAGATTGAAACTGTCTCTTTCTCGCTTACTCCTTACTTTAGTTTTCCCGTCTTTTGAATAGTCTCTTCTCATGGATTCAGGAACTCCTAATGATCATACTTAATTACTTTGAAAAAAAAAAAAAAAGATCACACGCAAAGTATAAACCATTTAGATAAAAAGTCGTATGGTATCGCGAAATGCTTGTCTTTTATGGATAGAATAAAAATCGCTTCTGTAACTAAATATGTTTACAATATAGTTTCCTACATTATCGGTGACAATAATAAAGGGGCGGCGCCAGGGTCTTTTCTTAGGGGGCAAGATGACTCACAGGCTGGGGGCACCAGACAAGAGGGCAATTTTTTGGAAAAAGGACCGGACACTTATACAAAGGGTGAACACGATAATGAAAATAGCGTTTTGATGCGTTGGTATACCCCTTCATTCTATTTAACACACCTTTAAGGATTTTTTTTTTTTTTACATAGGCCATATCCTTTCTAATCTTTGCATAATAACTATGCAGTTTTAAGACTGCTCTGATTACTCATAATTTGCGAGCGAGCAAAAAAAAGGTAAGTTTGTTTTTGTTGAAGACCACGGTATTTGCATTATTTACAGTGACTTGATGATAAAGATGCAGCAAAACTCATATTGGGGTTATAGTACCCTATGATTGTGATTTTCATCCATTATACCCCGATAGATCTTTTTCCTTATAATTTACCAAGCTATAATGTTTAATGCATTTTTGAGGTCTCATCATAACCGATATTTTACCAGAGTAAAAATTTTAGAATTGAAAGGGATTTTGATTTTAACCACAATCTCGACATGAATAGGAGAATAGATAAGACTTTATGTTATGGTTACAACACAATTTATTTGCCAGCGTAAATTATATATAAGTAAGTGCGAGAGAGCGTTTACCGAGTGTCCCTGTAATAAAAACCCGATTTACTTATAAAACGGCCCTAAATGAAAAAAAAAACAGTGAATTTTGGGGAATTTTTTAAATACATATATGGATAGTTTAATGTCTCTTCTGTCATATGACACAAACAAATTCAAGCATATTTCATGCTTGGGTGAGCATTGCCCACTATAATTGTAAAGGACGTGAAAATTAGGTTGCGCAAGAATTCAGTATCCATTTTGGCTGAGATGAAAAGTTCTCCAGCTTATTAGTAATTGTTCATGGTATGATGAGTTATGATAGATTATGATGTATATGGGTTTGTGCGGTGTATGGCATGGCGTTATGTAATCAAAAGTTTATGCATCAGTAATCATAATTTGACTGTGGAAGTTGTAAAACATTCCCCGCTGTTGATCTCTGGTAATTGATAATGAATTTTCAGGGTTGGGATTTGTGCTGGGTGTATTGCATGGTTTATGTCACTATTATTCAGGAACAGAAATCTTATAATTCAGAATCAAACACTGATCCAATCATTCTATCAATCGACCTATGATTCAATCAATCAATCAATCAATCAATCAATCAATCAATTGATCAATCAAACACTGATTCAATCATTTATTCAATCAATCAAAGACTGATGCAACCAATCAAACACCGATGCAATCAATCAATACATCAATCATTCAATCAATCAATTAATCAATCATGAATCGATCAATGAAGCAAAAAACAATCAAAGCTATTTATGTCACAGATACGGTCGATTTATGATTCAGGCATCATTGGGTACAAATAGGTATTAATTAGCGAACTTTCTTTATGGCAAATGAGTTTTTAATGAGTTTTGGAAATGGTAGAGTTTTGGGCAAAGAAAGATGGGATTAATCTTGTGGAATGGAGCAAAATACTACGGATGGACCTATGACAATGAAAAACACCTCCCGGACTTGTGATACCTCACACACGCACACACAGCCACCACCAAAGACGTTTTTATTATATGAAAATTTTCCCAAAATTTGATTTAAAAAAAAATCATTTGAGGGCAGACCGGGCAGCCGGGGGTGCTAGGGGTGCTCTGGGGGTGCTGCAGCAACCCCGTGAAGTTTTCAGGGGGTGTGCAGCAACCCCCCCTCCCCCCCTGACAGTCATACTGGCCAAAGAAGAATATCGGTGGCGGCAGTCAGCTAGGTGGCGGCAGTCAGCTAGGTGGCGGCAGTCAGCTAGGTGGCGGCAGTCAGCTAGGTGGCGGCAGTCAGCTAGGTGGCGCAGGATGCGTTGCGCCCCTCACTCTGCCCAATTTTTTCTCATACTACTTCATTTTGTCCATTTTCATTTCCCTATGTAGTTTTTTTTTCTACTGCTTCTTTCCCTGTTTTTCACTACAGCCCCAGCTATAGAGATTTGTTCTTGTATTACCTCGAAATCCGCTCACTATTGCATGGTCCTGAACGAATGTCCTGTACTATAGAGCTTATAGACATCCAGGACAAAAGTATGAATACGGAGACCCACTAACGAACCATTGTTAACCCGAAGTGCATGGGAGTGCCTACGCCTTTTTAAAGTTACAATTCAACTTTTCAAAGCACTCTACCTCAAACAAGTATGAAATATGACTTGTATGACCAAATGATTGGCAGAAATGGTATTTGCTTACGACTTAATGCAAGCGAAATTATACCATCACTCATCTCATTTATGAATGGAACAATGTAAAAATCAGCAATTCATTGGGAATAGGTCCTCATCAAATTAGGGACATGAGCGTCAATCACTGTCAGAACATTATCAAAATCATGACAGACCCATAATTTCATAAGTTGATTCATATACACATTTTCATTCTTCATTCCTTCCTTTTTGTATTTAACTTCAAACCAAATTCGAAGAAAATTCAAACACATTGTCAAAATGTTAAATTGTACGACGCTGTGACGGCGAGCTGTATAAGCTGTCAATCTTGATCACACTTTCTCTACCGGTTCCTTTTATTCCAAATCACCCCCTCCCCCTTCTGTTAATGACCAGTACAACATTTCTTTTTCATGTGTTATAAATGCCTATCACATACAGTGAGAAACTGAAAATTACTTAGATGCATAGTATTTTGGACTTTCATTAGAAAGTGGGGAAAGAAGGATCTTCCCTTAAAATGCAAGTATTATTGTTCCTTCAAGAAATTCTGGTTACTCAGAGCCTATGCTCATCTGTTTCAAAAGGAATTTGGCAAATACAAAGAGTGCACTATCATCAAGCTCTGGTTCACTTCAGTCCAACTTCAGCTTTTTGTGCTTTGAAAATACTGTACGAGTAAAAAGAAATAAAGGCACTTCTCCAATTGTGAACCTAATCAGTCATGATTCTGAAAGAGGAGCTCTGGAGCGAAGAGGGCCATTCACTTTTAGTACAATAAGATGTCTCCAAGATATGAAAGACTAGTTTGAATGCCTTTAAGCTTTGACACTTTGAAAAGACACTTTTAAATGCCCATTATCTTTGGTATGTCAATGAGGCAATGATGCACGGTAATACAACGAGAAACATGAATGTGACCTTCAGGTACATGCTACGTCGGGATTGTACAGAAAAGAAAATTCCCTTTTTTTCCCTTTAAAGAGACAGTGTATGCTCGTCGGTGTAAACGCTCTTTTTTACATCGTGAATGGCGCAAAATTGATTTGCTTGAAAAGCCATCACAAATAGGAAGGGATAAAGGGTGCCAAGATAACCTGAACAGCTGGAGGTTGGTAGAGAGCATATACCCGGGAGCATATAGCCCTCTGCATAGAGCGATTGACTTGCAGTGGGGAGATTTCGCCTCAGGGGTTCGAAACCCGTGAAGTGTTCACTTTTGTTTGCTTTTCTGTTATGTTTCTTTATGTTTCATTGAATTTTTTCATGAACGAATGTCTTTTTCGTTTCAAAGTGCCACAAACTTCCTATTTAAAGTTTTAAAAATCTCTAAGGAGCAAACAGTGTGTGGTTATTATTTTGGCTTTTTGGCGGCAGTCATTGCAAAGATGCAAGCAGAAAAAGATTAAGGGTGAAGATGAACTGAAAGATTGTGGCGAGGCAACGCGTTGCCCTCAGAACGATTGACTGGCATCTCCTTGAAAGGGATATTTTGGGTTCGAAACCCAGGAAGCACCTTTTTTGTTTGGGTTTTCATTTTTGTTTCTTTTTGTTTCCTTTTCTTTTTAGGAACTGATTTCTTTTCGCATGCTCCGAACTTGCTGATAAAAAAATCCCGACGTAGTAAACTGTATGTGTGAGGTTATTATTTTGGCTTTTTGGCCGCAGTCATTGCAAACAAGAAAGGATAAAGAGTCAGGATGAACTGGAGGGTGGTAGTGAGGCAGCATTTAGCCCGGCCGCTGCACAGAGCGATCGACTCGCATCTCCTAGCTTAATGGGGAGATTTTGTGTTCAATACCGTTAGGAAGCCACATTTTTTGTTTGGGTTTTTCTTTTTGTTTCATTTATTTTATTTATTCAGTAACTGATTTTTTCTAACATGCTCCAAACTTGTTTTGTTTTGTTTCTTTCCTAGGCTTTTTATTTGTTTCTGTTGTTTCATTTTTTACAATAACGGATGTCTTTTTCGCATGCTCAAAACTTACTAATAAAAAATCCCTACGCAGCAAACAGTATGTGTAAGATAATTATTTTGCCCTTTTGTGGGCAGTCATTGCAAACAGGAAAGGATATAGAGTACAATCTCGACATGAAAAGGAGAAAAGATAAAACTTTAGAATTACGGTTATAACACTCAAAAATATGTCAGTGTGTGTTATAATAAGTAAGTGTTAGCCACCTTTGGGAAAAAATGAAAATATTTTCATTGCTGCAATTTAGGTGTAACATAAGTTCTTAGGAAAGTTTTGGGTCTTGTATCCCCAGCTCTTGCCTCCTCCTGCTCCATGCACGGTTTCACCCTGAAGTCGTATCAAGAACAAGGTATTCTGTTATTATACGAAACGAAACTGATTCTTTGGAACTTTGCACATTACCAAATGAGAAGAGGAATAGTCAAAAGAGGGGAAATAGCACAATAACAGGGCGCTGATCCGACGAAAAAGTAGCATGCAGTAGATTTTAAGGAGCACTTATCGGAAGGAGAATTGCAATACTAAAAACGAAAAGGGGCACTCACAATCAAATTGGACGCTCATAAAAAATAGAAACGGACACTTATCAGATTAGATGAGGGCGAAATGGTACTTATTAGAAAGACACTTATCAGAAATTAGGTAAGTGTTAAAAGGAGCTATGATGCCAGAAAGGAAAAGGTATACACTTAACAGAAAACAAAAGGGCACTAGTGGCACTTATAGCGAATTTACGGAGAAAATTATTAAGGAGAAATAGGACATACTAGAAAGTAAAAGGGGCATTTATTATAAATAAATAGGGGCATGTATCAGATTTCAAATGGGCCCTGCCCAAATGGAAAGAAGGAACTTATCAAAAATGAAAAAGAGCACCCAGCAGATCAGAAGGAGGATTGCACTTTTAGAAATAGGAAAATCAAAGGGGCACTTATTACAATCCAATAGGGAAATGCATTTAAAGTGATAAGGGCGCACTTGTCAGAAGGGAAAAGTGCACTCTGAAAAAAAAAAATGAAAGGATCACCAATCTCTTTGTGAACTCAACATACATGACATAGGCCTACGTCAAATACAGTTTCCAATGATATATCTAGAACTAAGGAGATAAGTTGCACCTTGAGAGATAATGGAGAAAATATGAGATTTGTGTACAATCGTATCGAGATTTGTCCACAAAAACCTGCCATTTTGAAATAGCATTGCCAATTTGAGGATTGCCATATAAAGTAAACCGAGACTTTTCAAACTCTCATAACTTTCTCATTTCGTAACGGATTTTGATGATTTTTTTAATTGCTTCTTCATATTCATATTCATATTCTTCATTAAAATTGATTTTCTCCCAGGAATTCATTATCATTAATTACGAAAATGATTTTTTTTTCATTTGTATTTTTAATGAACAAACTAAAAGAAGTAAAAGTTCAAATTCTATTTTTCTTGTAGAATGACAGGGAAAAGGGCAACATTTCGATCAAAGTCGAGAAAAATTCAGAGCGCGCTGAAAGTATGATTTTATAAAGGATTTACTACTGAGCATGCAAACAATTAACAAAGAATGTATATATATATAAAAAAAGATCAATGTATTAAAATGCACGTTCATGGAGTAATATTCATTGTGTAATTGCCTAAAGGGTAATTGCACACCAGTGTGTCATTTTCCGAGACAAACTGGCGCGATTTGTAAATTGAATGGTTGTTATGCATATGATGCCCCAGATTTGATATAATATCCCTATAGCTACGAGTGATTGGAATTAAAATGGATATATCTTTCCAATAAGTCGAATTCCATTAGATATAAATGAATCTTCTGATGAAATTACTATGTAAGCTGCTGGGTAACCGTATAGTGTAATGGAAATTTTCAAGGTTAGAGAGGGTTAGAGAGAGAGAGAGAGAGAGAGAGAGAGAGAGAGAGAGAGAGAGAGAAAGAGAGAGGGGGAAGGGGGAGGGGTGTCGGTGTGATGAACGCTAGACACTAAGTGCAGACGTGAAGACATGTCATTTGTTAAGTCAACTTTTTATGTTTTCTTTGCTTTGTTTTGTTTTGTAATTGTTTTTGTTTAGTTTTTTGTTGTTGTTTTGTTTAAAGAAGACTTCCAAAGCAGCAGGCATGCAGGGGGTGAGGATTTGGGGGAGCATTATTACTTTATTCACGTACAACTGGCTGCATGCATGTGCTACAGAAACTAAATGGTATAGACCTAGGGTTTAAGTGGATCATTTTGATGAGAACTTTAAAAAAAAAATCATTGAATTAATCGCTTTGTCACACATCATCAGCACACTTGGAAAGATTCTCTTGTTTTAATCAAACTCATCAAACTTCAACTCTTAAGAATTTATAACAGCTTTTCCAGACAATCTAACCCACCGATTTTGAAAAGCAAGATTTGATATATTGTTACAAATATTTTTTTTGGAAAATGTCATGACGACGCATTTCTAATTTTCCAAATCTCGAAATTTCTTTTCGTATGAGTATACGTTGGCGGATATGCACTGTGAATGTCCTCACAATCAGTTTTCTTTTAAAAGTGACAATATTTACTTAAATTACCATTGAACATTTCAACGTTGATACGGCATTGATATGAGAAAGGGGTAGACTTCCTTTTAGTTTCGGTGCTTAACTTCTTTATCCAAAGCAATTCATTGGAAATTAGATAGTCTACATATTATTTTGAAACATAAAAAGTGCAACAAAATGTGACAAGTAAAAAAAAAAATGTGAGATTGGGGCCGAGGTGCCCCCGGAGATTTTTAAGAAAATTGGATTTTTTATTTTTTATTTTTGAAATATAATGGAAAATAATGAGTAAAGGGTACAGTGTGGATTAAGCTGAAGTGCTCTGTTTGACAATAAAAAATGAGGGGGGGGGGGAAATCATCATATCCACGGTCACTACGCGACCTCGCATGTATATGCCTAATAATGAAACAAATAATCTCTTATAACCGCCAGGCAGATGATACGCAACGGCAACAATTCCATTGTGTGTCTATAATAGCTCGAGAAATGCAAATTCTCATAGGGCCTTCACAACGAAATGTGGGTCGGTAATTTAAGGTAGGTGCCTATGCGGACTTCCCGAGAAAATATTCAAGAGCTCACCCTCACTTAACAAACGCCCCCAAACCAGTCTAAAAGCTGGTGTAACAGTGATTAATGCTTAAACCCTATCAAGAAAAACATGAAGAAAAGAAAGTAGTGATGTTTAAATAAGATTGTCAAACCACATTACAGGAAATATTGTAAGGTTTGCAAACAACAACAACAGCAAAAAAATGTAAATTTTCTCGCCCGGTCATTTCGTGACCTCGCATACTAAAGAAAACCACTTTCTCTGTGCCCCTCACTAAAATGTAATACTTAATTCCAAATACAAAATCTTCTTATTCGAATGGCTTCAGTTTCCACAAATGTCGTCACCTCCCCTCCCCCCCCCCCCCCCATCTGACACCACTCCCATCCTGGAAAAAAGAATTATCGCCATCCCTGATCTTCGTCCCCCTCCCCATACTGTACCGAAAAACACTACCGTCTTTTCAGTCTTCAGTGTTGGCAAGTATAGTATGCCCCTCCCTCGTACTTGTACATAATTATATGAATCTAATTAATATGACAATAGGTAACTTTCAATTAATGGGAACAAGAACTGTGATGAAACTAACCCAGTTCCCATATTATTATTTCTCTCCGTGGATCTTCGCCTGATATCGATAGTTCCCTTTGCATGAAATTTATTTTGCTTACAATCAGTATCTTAATTTACTTCCAGTCTTGTTGCACTCATTCACCTCCTTTCCTTAAGAAACTGACCGTTATAGAACTCTTCAGATCATGCCTCGAAGCTAACCTACTTTGGCAGATTGTGTAAAAGCCTGCGATTTTTTCAGCTTTATTTGGCACCATAAGTCGAATGCGAGAAAAAGCAAAAATTATATAAGTTTTTGTTATCGGGTTATGAAACGATTTAAACAGCAGCCCTAAATCATCGCTCCTAAACCACTTAAAGGGTGCTACTCTGCTTCAGCGATGTCTTCCCATGGGCTTCCGATGAACCTGATGTTCCATGTTACTGCCAAAATTTGTGAAACAGGATTGTTTTTCATATCTATATCACAAGCTAGCTATAGGCCTCCTCCCCCCCCCCCCCCCCACCGAAAAAAATGTCCTCGACTAAAGAGGCACCTCTTACTATCAGAGGAAAATAAAAAATGGCATAATGAATGATCATCATTGCCCGCCCCCCCCCCCTCTCTCTCTCTCTCTCTCTCTATCCTCTCCTCTCCTCTCCTCTATTCTACTCTACTCTAGACCTACTCTAAACGAGGGGAGAGAATGCCCATGATGATGATTATTGTTCAGTATGCTGCAAATTTGTTCATGAAATTTGGCATATATCTCCCTGAGGTCACTAACTAAAAGGGTCTTACGCCAAATTATGTATTCGATGCGGTACAGGGACAACGCTCTAAACTTTCACCTCGTTTGCATAATTTTCTCATCTCATTTGCTCCCTGAAACGTAAGAGGTCGGGATTTCGACGAAAATCAAATCAGACGAACTCCCCAAGAAGACTTGAACTTGAAAAACTTGAACTTGACATTTATTATCCAATAATAAACATATGACATACATACAGATACATGTATAGAATACAATCAAAGGATAAAAGGAACCAGAATATAGCATGAATGCTAATCGAGCCTGGTACCTTTAAAGCATCGGAATACATTGTATGGCTCCACACAATAGATTTGAAATTTTTATGAAGCAGATTGCTTTAAACAAAGCTATGATACAAATAAATGGATAAAAGGTCAGTATCAAATGCTTATAGCTACTTAATCAAATATGAAATATCTTGCAGTTTGATATTTAGTTATTCATATAAAAGATAGTCTACAAATTCCTACAAAAATAATCAGAGCATAAAGAGGTGTCCCAAACACCCTCCTTAGTTGTGTGACTCGAATTAATAGGTATTCTACAAATGTTTTTCTAAAACACGTTGCGGATGGCTTTGTTCGCACAGTGCGGGGTACTTCATTCCACAAAAAACTACCGATATACTTATCATGGTTACCCACATTAAGCAATTGAATTTTGGTCGATAGACGACAGAAGAGCTTTTCGAGTCCCACGTGCTCATTGAAGCGTGAACTTTCAATTAAATGCTATGAGATCATTGATACATGTACACTGGCCGTAGAAACATGCCAAGAATGTTATCAATAGGATTTTTAGTGCACAAAAAGAAGGCAATAATTTCAACATGGTGATATTTTGGTTTTTATTATGTGTTCATTCAACCGTGAATTAATAGGTATCAATTGCAAAAGTTGCAAACACCCTTTCAAAACATAAATTCCTCTGTATTTGATCAATTTTACCACGCAAAGGATGTGAAAATTGCAGTTTTTGCCATTTTCACCTCTTGTTCATTCAAGCATGAAATTTGGTGCACAACTCATTTGGCATGTTTGGCAACGAATAAAATTTATGTTGCATATGCCTTCAAACTCAGAAAACTTAAAGTATGTTCCGATATCATTGCATCAAAGTCATGACACGAGGCTTGTGAACTTCAAAAAATGACAATTTTGCATATATGTCGTCTTCACTCAAGCGTGACAGAAGGGTTTGCCCTGCATTTTGCAGGAAATGTAGCTGAGAAGTTTATAGCTACATGATTGTGTTTTCAGATTTCATCAAAGGTTCCTGATCGAAAAAATACAGGGATATGTTTTAGGGGGAACTTATTTTTTGTTTTGTGTTTAGAATGATTTGTTAAAGATTTAGCAAATTTTCCGCAAAAAATGAAGTGCTTTCCTCAAGAGTAGGTAAATTGCATATTTGACACCCATTAGAATATGAAATGAAATCGTGTCCTGAAATGATCTATAGACCTATTATTTTCTGCATTTTTATAAAGATGATGAGATAGTGAGTAGTAAGTCAGGTCCATTACCTGATGAGTATTAATATGACAGAGCACCCTTGAGAGAAGTCAAAACTAAATTTTCACAGAGTAGATTTAAAGAGGAAAACCCCCTCCAGCACCAATCAAAAAATTAATTATGCAGAACCTCGTGGATAATAAGCGTTTGTTCATAAATGATAACTTCATCTAAACATGAAAGAGGGCCGAGGGGAGAACCTTCTCCCCATTAGCGTAGACAGGTCCCCATCCCCCCATTGACACACGTGTACATACATCCACTTCAAAAAGTGGGGGTCCCGGGGTGCATCCCCCCCCCCTTCCCCCCCCCCCCCCCCCCCCCCCCGCTACCTACGCCCCTGTTCTCCCCAAAGAAACTTAAGGCAACTCATTTATCCGGATTTGTTCATGACCACACCTCAGAGACTTGTCTATGAATGTTATGATTCATCCAGTAATGTTGAATATTAATGACTTATGAAGCAATTTACTTGGTTAGGCTATACTTTTAGTTTTACATCGTATCATATCACAAGGCAAATTTTGCCTGATCCATAAGGCATGGGCATGCAGTCTATCACGAGCGGTCATTCAGTTCCGGTTGTTTGTAAACAAAGAAACAAGAGGGAGAAAGAAAGGAGAAGCTTTTAAAGAAAATGTGAGTTTACTGTACGCTTGTTATTTCGCTTTAATTCGTAATAGTTCGCTTTTGAGTGCCGTGAGGTAAAACAACAATTCTTAATGATTTTGCTATATTTTGTTCACGCAGCGCTTAGCCTTAGTTAGGCGAGCCTGACTCCCTGTCCCTGTCCCTGACTCTGAGCTTGATTTTCCACTGCAGTCCCGGCTGTATGAATGTGTGTGTTGAATAGATCACTTATCCAAATTCTCACTTACCTGACCTTGTTTGGGCATACTCCACTTATACATGTACAAGCTTATCTGAGATGAGCTTGCTCCATAGTAGTCATCGCGATGGAAAAGCCTCAATAGCTTTTTTTTTTGGGGGGGGGGGGCTGCTTGTGTCTGGACCTTAGTTTAAAAAAAGATCAAGCCTTCTCTTTTTTCTTTGGAAGTTTGGATTCAACAAAAACTGTTCATTAAATAGCACTTATCATCATCAATAGAGTTTATTCTCTATAATATTTTATAAGTATAGGTGTTAGAAAATTTGAGAAATAGATCTGTTAGTGTTGTTGCTTGTAAACTTGTTTGAAATGGCTGTTTTAAATCAACTGTCACAGTCTGGATCATAAACAACCTGTCTGGACATACAACATCTGCACTATCCTGTACTCGGTCGAATTGACCTCATCCCGAAAATGTGACAAGTCTGTACCGAAACTACATAGCATGCTATTCTATTGGTTACTCGACGACATGCTGTCGACCTATGAGTCTGATAAGCATCAGTTTTCTTCTTAAAATTCACCATTTTCAGTTCATTCATCAGATATGAAGCAGAAAGGGGAAAATTGAGAGCCTCAGGAACATTGCTGGTAAGTAAAATCAAAACTTTTCTTCTCTTTTATAGAAGATCTAAGTCAGTGTATTTCGCGTTCGCGTCAGCAATTTGTTTCGCTATTCAAAATGCCGTTTTGACCTACGGGTGAACATCTGAGTATACGGCAAGAGTTCCATATGTACCCCCCGCTAAAGTTGGAAAAAAAATATACGGATATGACTTGGAATGATATGTATAATCATAATATTAAATACTGAACATGGGCAAATGTGATAAATATCAAAATATTGGTTTATTCCATCAGAATTAAAAGCTTACCCAAAAGTAAAAGGAATGCATCCTTGGAGTTAGACTAATCCCGATTTCCGGTTTATAATCATTATGAGACCCTACACTTCCAGCGATCTCTCGCTAGTGCAATGGGTAGCACATCGGTCTTGAGAAATGGATGTCCCGGGTTCATGTCACGTCGGGCATGGTAAAGTCAAGAAAAAAACAGAGTAAAGAAAAAAAAGGAAAATACTGTGTTTCTGAGCCTCCACTTTTCTTTTCTTTTCATAGCGGGGGGAACATATGGAACTCTTTCCGAGTAATACATGCAGCACCTAGCTATGGTGGGTAGTCTCATAAGAAAAGTTACGAATGAGTATTGCTGTATAGCTGTATGCAGTTTTCCATTGTATCACTCGTCCTGTGTACTCGGTTTTGAATGCAAGTATGATAGGGGACAAAAAGCTGTATACTCTTATCAGCAGCTGTTCTTCATATTCTAAAGTTAATTTGTTGTGAGTATTGCAGTGGACAAATGCCAGCAATGCATGTTTTCAAGTTGATGGCATCGTCAAATTTCGTTTGGCAAAATGAATTTAATAAATGAATGCAAGTCTTGATTTTGAAACTGACTGGTGTGAATTTTGCCCCGATTTTTAACTACCAGTAATGAAGATATCACAGGATATGCTGAAAAATAACAGATTTTTGGGGCCAACTTGATGATATTCTTGTTGCTCAGTCACATCGGAAGCTTGGTGCATTAGACATGTTGCATTGCACATATTTGCAGGGTGTGTAGCTTTAGGACCCCTAGCCGCAGTATAAGTAGCTGGTGCACAAACAAATTCTCTCATAGGGGTTTGATGTATTAGTATGGTCAGGAGTCCTAAAGCTCCTCGGGTCCAAAAGGCTAGCTACGCACCCTCAAATATGTGTAATGCAGTGCATTTAATGCACCAAACTTTCGATGCGACTTAGTAATGAGAATATCATCAAGGTTCGCCAAAAAAATGAGTAATTTTCTTGTGATATCATCATTAGTTAGAAATTGGGGTGAAATTGGCACTAGCCGGTTTCAAAATCAATATCTACGTGTATGTGCGGACCCTTTCATTTTGCCAAACAAAATTTGACACTGGCATTTCCATCAACTTGAAAATATGTGTTGCTGACATTTGTGTGTCATAATATTCACAACAAATTTATTTTTAGAATATGAAGAACCAAGATAAATTAAAGAAATTTTCTTAAAGTAAACCAATGAATTTTGTGAATTTCAGCTGATGAAAACAAAGTGAGTAGCTTTTAGTCTCCCCATAATGATGTATTATGCTTCGTGTCACTCACCTCAACACTAACAAAACCATTGCACATTCACTCATTCTCATTTGGTTTACATATACTGGCACCAAAATGTAGATGAAACACAGTAAATTCAACTCACTGATGTTGGAAAACATAATTCCTAAAGGCCCAGATTTGACACATCAACATTACAATGTGCATACTTCAATTTGATATGACATGAACAATACAGCACCCTTTCCATCCAAAATGTGAATTAATTTTACTTTCTGAGTTTCATTTCAAATTGGTATATTTTCTTTGCAGATTGCAGAAAAAAGTTTGTACTCAATACAACGATGTCTTCTCCTCCGTTCCTTGTGATGATCAAAGCCAAGAATGGACGAAAGAAAATAGAAGGTCTTACCATGAAATCTACCATCAGTCATCTACTTCAAAAAATTGCAGAATTCACTAATATTCCAAGCAAGTCACAGAAACTACTCCATGGTTACCCACCTAAGCCTTTAGATCTATCCAACGAATGTCAGGAATTAGCTTCTCTTCCATTCAGATCAGGAGATATGGTCATAGTAGAGGAAGATGTTAGATGTAACATACCTCAAGGTAGCGGAGAGCCAAAGGCCAAAGTGACACGCCGAGTAGTGCCGGCTGATAACTCCTGTCTGTTCATGAGCATAGCATTACTTATGGAAGGTGGTAATACAGACAATTCACGTGCACAAGAACTACGCAATCTAATTGTCAATGTGGTGGGCAGTAATCCAGAACTGTACAATGAAGCTTTCCTCGGTAAAACCAACTTAGAGTACTGCCAATGGATCAAGAAGCCTGACTCTTGGGGTGGGGCTATAGAAATATCAATCCTTAGTGAATTTTATGAAACTGAAATTGCAGTTGTGGACACACAGAGTGTTCGTGTTGACAAATTTGGTGAGAATAATGGTTACAAGCATCGGATCTACCTGATCTATGACAATGTTCACTATGATCCCTTGATCAAGGAACTTGGTGAAGGTACTATGGAGACAGTATTTAAGGCAAATGATGAAGAAGTCTTGTCTGAAGTCTTACAGCTTGCTACAGAAGCTCAGAAGACCAGACAGTATACAGATCTATCTGGTTTCACCCTACGTTGTCTTGTATGTAATGATGGACTGCGTGGGCAAAGACAAGCTCAACAGCATGCTATGGCTACTGGACATTCAAACTTTGCAGAATATTGATTTATATGTAACTCATACATACTTCCACATCTATTTATCACTTTGGAGTTTCCTACCCATTTTAGTTAGGTTCTTGGTTGTCAGAGAGCATTATAGGCAGTCAGGGATTGTTAGATAATAATGCAACTCTAGAAGATTGACATGTGTACTGACAGATAGGCTCTTCCCTGTGAGTAGGGTATGTTAAACTTAAAGCAGAATTGTATACGAGTTGCCTTCTTGCCTTTAGGAATATGGTATTTGTTACTATCATTGCCATTGGTGTGTGTGAATACCTGTATTTCAGGGAATTATGAATTACTTCAGAAGAACATTTTGTTCATTTGTTTTATTATTTTCCAAAATTTATTTATCTATGTATTTATTTATTTTATTTTATTTTATTATAATTTGTTTTTTTTGTTTTTGTTTTTGTTTTTGTTTTTGTTTTTGTTTTTGTTTTTTTTTTGGGGGGGGTCTTTTGTGAAAGACTAATGATGAAGTTAAATCCACTTAGGGCCCTAATGGAAATATGATTATGAGTGTTAGTCAGTTTAACAGATGCTATGATTTATCATGTTCCCACTCTTTATTTAGAATACATAGCGTGAAGAAATTGTGTATCATTGTCCTGCCGATTTATGCAAATTTGTCCTGCATTTTCATTTTACATTGCCATTTTATCTGATACAGATGTGCGAATGCCATGTGGACTTATGTGACTTACTGAACTAACATTTCTATTCACGTTGTTTAAATTGATAATTTTCACCAATTCATACAATGTTGTCTGAATTGTTCGTCTTTTAGGTTTAAATGCTAGACTGCTTGAAAAATCAAAATTGTGCGTATTGTACAATTATAGTGTATAATTTGCAAATACATAGAAATACATGGGGTTTTTTTTTTGGGGGGGGGGTTGTTGGAGATGTGTTAAGTCGTAAAAATGGAAGAAAATGAAAGCATTGAATATATGAATGTAAGAAAAACTATCTTTGCATCCTTAAATACTGTAAATCTTTGAGGAAATCTTTTTGAAACTGAATAAATTTGTGTATAGTTGCTAATTAGAGCTAAGCTACATGTACTTTCCATAAAACTCTGTAGGATTATCAGTGTAGTGATGCCATATGATCTAAAACACATATATATGTCCATTTCTCTGAAAAAAAATAGATATCTTCTGAATAAAATGTTGTTACAGTGGAAATTCAGTATAATGGTCTTAGAGACCATGGGGCACAAAAATTACCTTCTTGTAGGAATCTTGTTATATCAGGGTTAAAAACAATAAAACAATAGAGAGTTAGGACCAAAATATTACCTTGCTATGGCAGGAATATTGTTATGGCAGATCTCTTTATACCAAGTTTCAACTGTATCAGTTAAAGGCATTGGTTAACATTGTTATGATTTAAAAAATCTTGTTTTGTTACTTGAAAATGGGATAAACATAAGGGTTATAGTGTAAAAATACCAGTCTGAAAGTTTCAAAGTGTAATATCCACAGGAAGTATTTTTAAATATCAAAAATGTGAACCAATGTTTGAAAAATTTACGAGGGTCGGTTGCACAGAATAGACATAAGGAGTGCGCATGCGCGTATGACTCACCTTACCGTACTTTGTGTATTGGCGTATCACGCGGCGGGAGGCACATAACGGCATTTTCAAATTCAAGCAAAGTAGTCCTCTTAGTGATTGTCTCGTGAGATGAAGGATAATAAAATTGCCCTTTGCGTCTGACTTACACTTTTTCATTCCAAATTATGGTTGGTTTCAGGGTTTTTGAGTACAAATACAAGTACTCATACACATGTTTCATCTTAGTTTGAGAATTTTTTAAATCAGCTATTCACAAAGTTAGCCAATGCCTTTAAGCTTTTTATTACATTTATCAACAAATTGTTTGAAGACAGTAATATTCTGTCAAAATAGTTGTTCAATGCAATTTTTTTTTAAAGCTAGTGGATAGTGGCAATAAATAAATGGATATATGAAAACATAAATTCATACAACTTTGATTTCTTCATTAATTTCAATATCATTGGACTTCTAGACTCTTGTAACATGCATTGTCTTGTATAAGATGAATATTCATTTAGATCAGTTGTATAAAAAGATGAATTGATCAGTGATGATTACTGCATCCCCCCCCCCCTAGCTGTAATACCCTCAGAAGATACTAGGTGTTTTAAACAAGATTTGACTCTTTTGATCATTAATAACCAAAAAGTTAATACTTGCAAAAGAGTGAGGTTTTAACAGTGTAGATTTGAAGGAGTGTCAAATTTATTGGGACTTGGTTCTGTGAATTTCCCTTCATTAATATTCTTAAAACAATGCTCTGAGTATTTAATTAGATTTTCACTTTTTTAGGAAAATGAGGCCTCAAAATCTGTGTGTGTGTGTGTTGTGAGTAATTAATTCAGAACACTACAGTACCATTGTGTATTGCACCTGTCATTTCTGCCAACCCTTTGCTCTCCAGAATCATTAATGATTCATGACTCTGGGATGAAGATTGCACAGTGGAACTTCAGCTGCAATGCACAATTGCAATTGTCAGGATCTGAATTCATCGACACACACACACACAGTTTGTGAAGTCAATTTTTTTAAAAGTGAAAATCTAAATAAATATTCAGAGTATAATTTTACAAATATCAATGAAGAAAAATGGATAAAGCCTAATCCAAATAAATTTGACATCCTTCAACTTAACAATGTGAATAAATCAGGCTAATGCAAGTTATGCTTTTTGAGTTAAAGATCAAAAGTGTCAAATGTTTTTTAAACACCTAGTATTACTAATGGTACAATTAAAGTGGACTGGATTTTTGGTGACGTAATTAGTACGTTTCTTAATAAACTCTGAAAATTATGTGAGGCGTTTGAAATTACCTCATTTTCTTTTCTTTTTTGTGCAATACTACGAAGTCCATATGTGCAGCCCACCATATTTCATTCATTATTACAACCACAATATCTTCTTTATATTTTTACATATCATAATTTACTGATAAAGAGAACAAAGTACACAGAAAAATGAACAAACTTGGATAGAAAAGAGAAAGAGGAGAGGGTGAATGCGAGAGAGAAAAAAAAAAGATATGAGACACATAAAGAGTACAAGACAGTGGATGACTAAGAAAAGGACGTGGGATACATAAGATAAGAGAGAAATGGAATGACAGTAATAAGAGATATCGGAGATTTAGTCAACTGATGCTTGTGAGGAAAATTGGAGATTAATAATGAGAGACAGAGGCGATGGATGACATAAAGAAAAAAAAAGCTTCACGGAGAGAAACAGACTATAAACTGGAATATTTCATTTTGCTTTAAAATTACCAGGGAAGAAGAAACAAAATTCACATTAAGAAATGACAAATTCAACAACCTGTTCAATAATGAAGTGTATTTATTAACCATCTTTTTCCAGGCTACATACACTGTGTGTGTGTCCGTGCCAGCAGACTATGTATGTAATTAATCAACCTTCATGCCATATTAAAAACAAATATATAAATGGTGAGAGACATCTCTTGGGATTCAAAGCTTCATCAACCTCCAGATCAAAATGACTTCTTAATCTAAAATTGTCTCTTTTATGTTTTTTGTTTCTATTGTAATTGCAGACTGCTTAGAATCAATCACCTATGAATCAAACAATCACTGCTCATGATGGATAATACTTCTAAATACATCTGTTATACTAATCATCATTCTGACAAACATAACAAAAATGTGGAAAATACATATAAATAAATAAGAAAGCTTTTGAAAATGTTTATAGCAATCAAGACAAACCTTTTTTTAATTCCACAGGCTTTGAATATAGCACAGGTGAGTTCATTTTGGAAGAAAATGTTTAGTAGGATGTTATACTTCATAGGACTTTTAAGTAATAAGTGCACTTCTCATAAATATACATGTGTAATTAATGTCTTTATCAGATATATAAATCATGTGGATTTTGTTATTGAAAATATTATGTGCACTTTTGCCATAGTCCAAATGATATATCAGAGATTTGCTGTTTCAATCACACACATTCACATTAAGAGGTACATCAACTTGTTAATGAAAATACAATCTGAAATGAAAAAGTCATCAGAAAGATTTTGGTTTGAAGCTTCATCATAACATAAAGTATACACACGAATATAAAACTATATTTTAATGATACACTGTATATGTACAATCCCTAAATATAAAGAAATGTAATGTAATATGAAAAGCTCATATAAATAAGGCAAATCTTCAAATAAGAGCCCCAAATTTTGCATTCTTTCAATCAAATCATCTCAGTCATGATTATAGGTCATATCTCATACCACAAAGAAATTTACATGTACAGATTCAGTCACTAGTTACATGTCAGAAAAATAAAAATATCTTCTGAAAATATGGCAAATATGTTCCTACATCAACTTTGACCTCTGTATTCTCCAAGCTACATTTAGCAGGTTTCATAAGAGATAGAAAGACATCTTGTTTATTCATTGATAGATTTTTGATCATGTAATATTCAACAGATTATGTATGAAATGTAGTACTGGATACACCCATGAAAGACATTTACATCATTTTCAAACACTTTACATTTGTACATAAGCTACTTTGAATGACTGGTAAGATATCTTTCAAACTCTTTAACATGAAATTTTCTAAAGGGCATCTCTATAAGCCTTTATATTACATATTCATATATTTGAGCTTTAACACTAAATCATTCTCCTATCACTCAGTTTTTCTTTGTTTCGTCATTCATAGATGTACATGTAAACTGTGGTTTTCTGTCAAATCATGTGAAAGAGGGAATTGTTTAAAATGATTACCATACATACATGTAAACTCAACCTGTTTTCTACTGCAAATCCCCAATTCACATGGATGAAAAGAATGAGGGTCACGCAATGCATTTAATCGTTTATACACTAGATGGACCTTCTCGTAGCAGAGACGACCCACATAACCCTCAGAGCTTGTGTACATGAAATATTGTTTTATACTCAATCAACACATTACATAATCTTAGCAGGCTTCTTGAAGTGAGGATGAGTCTATGCAGCCGTAGGAGTGGCTACTTTCAGGAAACCCTTCTGAGAGCGATTGCTGAAGTTGTTGTTACGTGTGCTCATATACATGTGCTCACCAGCAGGGAACTGGATGAGTGCACCTTCATACGAGGGTGGGGCATTGTTCAGAAGGTTGTTCATCTGATTCTTCTGTTGTACTGATTCTCCACCACAAACATTGGCATTCTTACACCTGTAAAGGATTACATAATAATAAAAACATAATTGGCATAATATTTATTCTAGTTCTTGCACCTCTAAAGCATTATACAATGATCACAAGATAAGTTAACACAACAAGCTGTACAGGATATACATACACTGTTGTGCTAAACCATGTGATTTATCAAAGCATTATGTCTGCAAGAAGCAACATGCATAAGAAATGTCAATGTATGTAATTCAAACAATGACATGTATTGCAAGTTTTGTCATATTGAACACTTTAAAAAGAAAGAGAACAGTTAAGCATGAAAAAATTATGGACTGCTAGTTTTGAAATCAAAAACAGTTTTGATGTAAGGTTTCTCTTAGTTCCATTCATGCAAGGAGATTGTACTTACCGATAGTAACCTGAGCTAGCCAGGTTAATTGCTAGATCTTCAGGGGCGATGTTAGGAGTCTCATCAAAGTATATCCAATGAACTTTTGCATCTGCAAACATACTACTAGCATCATTGAATGGAGTGGGATAATTCTCCAGTGTATTGCTCATCTGAACAAAGTTACTGCGATCAGTTCCTGAAAGAAAAAACAGACATCATTATACATGCATATAATATCATGTAAAACAATAGCATCATACACAATAATTAGATTGCATGATAATATATTTACATGAATATAAAATCTTAAAACTATATGGTGACATAGATTTATGATGAATGTATCAATGCAAAGTTGGAAATGTTAAAAGTGTTAGAGCTACAGGCTAACTTGGTATATAATATATGATTGTGTGAGACAATATATTTCATCATGAAATCTTGCACTTTCTAATAAAATGATAATACAATTGACTATGAGAAACTACTATACAAGAAATAATTGAATGGACTTTGAAAGCAGAGTCATTAAAAGACACACTTTATGGTCTCCCCCCCCCCCCCCCCTTTGGTTCTTTAGTAGAAGCATTTATTGACTTTTCATCATACACTGTATTCTGATTGTTGGTATTAAACAGATGATTTGTTAGTATGATACCTACCTCCCTGTCCTTCTCCAGCATCTCCTGTTTGCCCGTCTCCACCTGGTGCATTGTTGTTATGACGATTTGAACCTAACAAACCCAAAACATGGAGAAACAGTTAGCACAATACTATCAAATCATTTTACAGCGATATATCAATTTTTAAAGCATTGCTAGAAGATATGACGTAAAAGATGAGTAGTTTCTATTTCATGAAATAATCAATTATGATTTTACAAACTAAAAAGTTGTGATTGAGATTTTTTCATGTTTAAATTAGCATGAGAACAATCATTTTTCCACATAAAAGAGAGGAATAGATATAAAAAATTAGAAAGACAGACTGACAGAGAGAAAGACAGACCGAACGATCTAAAGAAAATGAGAGAATGAGAGATGGAGAAAAGAGAGAAAATGAGATAGAGTTCATAGTAGTAATGGATTTTACATGATGTTCAATTTTTTTTCTCTGCAGTACCATTCCCACTTTACATGTATGTGTATTTATCATGATGCCCACTACATACAGATTCAATAAGACTTTGAACATCTATATGATGTGTGTGTGAAGACTGCCAGTGGGTGATTTCAAGTTTGGTGTTGACCTTTTGGTGTTAGTGTTAGGCTGATTTTTACATCAACGCAGCTCCAAATTAAAACTAAAACTGGTCTTGGGACAATGGTCACTTGGAGTTGAGCAGTCAATAATGTCATTTGAACCACTTTTGTAAATTCAGATTAGGTGTTGGAGCTATGGAAAGCAATCAAAATTGTGCTTCTAACACCAACACCAGCACCAACACCGAACTTGAAATCACCCACTGTGTGTTATAACTTACCAGTCCACTGAATGTGTACCATATCTTCAGGTGTGATTTCTAGTCTATTAGGCATGAAATCATACTCTACTGCTGGGTAGGTCTGTACTATGTTCCCTCTCTTCCCTCTCACATTCAAGTTGTATATCCTGGCAGCTTGTATCTCTAGAATTCAAACATAATCACAATAATAAATACTTAAAGAAAATTGGCAAAGAATTAATTGTTAAACATCAAATATTGTTCCATAATTCAGAAATAGATACAGCAAGACAAACAAATTCATAAGTATACTTTCAGTAGTGATCTTTTTAAAAATAAATATGCTTCTTTCTATTAATGAAGATTTCTTTTTCTCATCATAATATTTCCATATTCTTCAAGCATCACACAACAAGAGAGAAGAATTGGGACTACACCAGTCACTCTCCAATTCATACTTGTATGAACTAGACAACAAAACTAATCAATAACAAACTGAAAGAAAGAACCTGTAAGCAGAATTACAGAAATCATAGCTGAATTATTCACAACTCTGTTTTGCCAAATGGCTAGTTATAAATAATTTCTTGGCTTTGGAAGTAAACAAACTCTCTCATAACCACGTTTGGGATATGAATCCTATGTCTCTGTATGTTTTGAAAGGAACAAATCATTTGGTGAAGATTTGATGTTTTACCTGCAGTCTGTGGTCTTGGCATAATCTTGAAAGCATGTGATCTATCCTGGAAGGTTCTACCAGTCTGTGCTGTGTTGATGGCAAGACGAAGAGCTGTATTATCAGCACCAATGTTTACATACGGGTTCTGCTGGACTGGAGACTGCACATTGTTAGCACTGCATGGAGAAAAAAAAACCCCAATAACTTCTTCAGTCATGACTATTCCTAGCATTCATCCTACTGTACTTCCTCATTATGAAAATCAAAGGAATGAAAGCTAATGATTACACCCCTAATCTTGACGAACTGCATGCATATTATTATAAATATTATTTCTGATTCTATGATTTGTGATTTGATTTATTTGATCAATAAAGATTATAAAAAAAAAAATTTAGGGTAACTATCATCTCCTTTCATGAGTTGATTTTCATAAAATCAGGCTTTCCTGCAGTGACACATCTTAAAAGTTTTTCTGCTGGACATGATTCAAACCTTTATGTGCCTTGAGGTTGCAAGCACATATCACAAATGATTTTTTGTGAGACATGTTCTGAGATATGTTGTATTTTTTTTCTTTCATAGTCCATCTTGATGAATTAACAGTGTTCAGTATCGAACTTCATCATTCATTAATTCACTTTGAATTTACCAAAGAAAATACAAACATTTCTTAGTCCTGAAATATGAGATAAAATATTAAAACTTTGGGCAGTTTGAGCCACACACATCAGAGAGTTAGGACTATTTTGATCAGTTTTAATCATAAAGTTTACATTGAAGTAATATCTACTCCTTGAATTCCTTTGTAACTGAATATCAAGGAGCGTCATTACTTACGTGTCTTGGTTCTGAGCTGAAGTAGTGTTCCAGGGATCATAATCATCAGTAGAAATGTTGTATCTACAGAAAAAGCAATACAAACAAAGAAAATAATAGTTTCACTTAAATACTGACAAATGACATCAGGCATTAAAAGTGAAATATTAAAAGCACTTCTGAAAACAGTCATCAATTGTTCCTAGAAATAACATTGAATACTTTAGACAAAACAAGTTATATATACATGGTCTTTTATGCAAACCTAGTGACACATTGTATAAGGATTAATTTGAAACCATCAAATGTCCCATGAAGCTTGTTCCACATGGTAGTCATACAGGTACTTGGCAAAAATAACCCTTTGAAAGGTAAAAAAATGTTAAAGGGTTTTGCTTATATTATGACTTCCTGATTTTTACAGTTATATTAATTTGACATCTTTCAATCCAAATTATATTACAGTCATGTTTCATTTTCCAAATGTCAGTAATCTATGGTTATCTTTGATTCCCTATCTCTAAACCACCTATCAAATTTCACAGTCCTGTCCCATAATATGAAAAGACCTGTGCTTTTCTGAGGGTGCACCTTCATCTATCTTTTTTTGTTTGTTTGTTTCCTCAAGTTATATAAGTTATATGATGTCATAACATTATGTGTTTTTTATTATGATGGATGATTACAAGTAAATGAAAATACCTTGAATTAAATCTCTCTCTGTGAAAATCACCAGACTGAGAGCTTACCTGAGTCTCATAGCACACCTCATAGTATCCTGTGAAGGAAAGTATGGCAGCGTCATGGTATATCGGCTTGCTTCACCACCCCTCGCGTTACCATTATGATTGACCCTAGTCCATGGAGCTTGCTGACAATCAGGAGCTTTCAATGCTACCAAACATTCCTCGTCTTTACCGTTCCATGGACGACCCCAGACGTACTCTACTCCATTACCACTGGCTGCAGTACAGGCTTGCTCTGTGGTCAGAGCTGTAATACAAATGACAGAAAATATGCAGATGGGCAATTCCACAGTAACTGACATTACCAAGATAGTGTACCAGTGGTATTGTTTACGTTGTAGTTTTGGGAATGACACTTGCTTCAGCTTTTAATTACTATAGATAAATAAGTTGATAATGGGGAAGAAACACATGGACAGTTTTCATCTCAAACTGCATGTCTTATCATACAGCAAGCGAAAAAGGGGCCGGTAATCGACGTGAAAAGACATGGAAAATGATGGTGTCGAATCAAATTTATATATCTCATGTCTCAGACTTGTAGGGATTATGTCATTCATTTGACATTACACCTAGGTTCCTGGGAAGAGATGTGCAAAATAATGAGCCATTTGAATAATTTGTTTTAGTGCCATGAAAAATTTACTGATTGGTAACTGACATTACGTAACTGACGTTACGCTTAAATTCAGCGTAGGTTTTGCACATTTCCATTAGTGTTTCATTAATTAACTACCCAAAATCTGTTAAAGTAATCCATTAAAATCAATTAAATGAAAACAGATCAGAAAAAAATGAGTAAATATCAGAATAAAGGGCATTTAAATCACTTTTCCCTGATCATAGTCCCATATGTGCAACTTTTTGTTTGTTTATATTATTCTCTGTAAAAAGGTTGAATTGCAATTTTTTTATCTTAAATGTTTATTTGTAACAAAAAGAAGAGCTCTGTAGTGATTTTAGATTTTTATTGGGAATTGAAGTCATTGGCTAACTTTGTGAGTAGCTGATTTAAAAAATTTTCAAACTAAGATGAAACATGTGTATGAGTACTTGTATTTGTACTAAAAAACCCTGAAACCAGCCATTATTTAGAATGAAAAAGTGTAAGTTAGACGCAAACGGCGATTTTATTATCCTTCGTCTCACGAGACAATTACTAAGAGGACCACTTTGCTTAAATTTGAAAATTCCGTCATGTGCCTCCCGCCTCATGATACGCCAATACATACAGTATGGTAAGGTGAGTCATACACGCATGTGCACTCCTTATGTCTATTCTGTGCAACCGACCCTTGTATATTTTTCAAACATTGGTTCACATTTTTGATATTTGAAAATACTTCCTGTGGATACTATACTCTGAAACTTTCAGACTGGTATTTCTACACTATCATCCTTATGTTTATCCCATTTTCAAGAAACAAAACAAGATTTTTAAAAATCATATTAATGTTAACCAATGTCTTTAACAGGGCACAGTGCGACTTCAAATTTTGAGCTCCGTGTCCCATATGTTGTGGATTTGCCCAGATGACCTTGGAAATCACATGTCAAATGAATCACTGAATCATGATGCTTACAACATAAAGTAAATGATGAAAACAGCACTAGTATAACTTTTCTTTTGCATTGTTTTTTCATTTCAAATTCTATCAAAGTAAATATGGAAAATATCATTATTATTTCAGTAATACAGCATTACAGCAATCAATGAAATGCCATTACAATGTTGAGGAGATGAGAGACTTACTAGGTGCCTTTTCTAAGTAGTTTGTGAATGGTAACCACTGCCCATCATTAGCTGTACAATCTGCTTCATTGTTGTAACGTGATGCATGTTTACGATCACCATTGCCATAGAATTCCACACACTCGTATTTCTCCTTGACATTGAAGCTCTCAGCTTGGTAGTATCTAAAAATCAAGAAATCATTTGACAACTCTGTCAGTTACACCCTTCTTTGTCTTAAGAAAATGCAAGTTTCTAAAAATATCAAACAATGATTAAAACAGCTGTCCTGATTCGAGGAAATACATGTATATTTACTGTAAATTTAGGATCCACTTACTGGAAACTGCTGAAATGGAAAGGCAATAAGAAATAACAGTACTTTCATATTGTGGAATATAAATACAGGAAGAACTACCTCTCCACATAATAGTGAAGAATAAAAATGATTCAATTCATAAATTATGAATAAAGAATGAAAAGAACAAGTTGATTTCATGGTTTACCCACACAAGCCTAGACACTTACTCGCACTCAGAGACATCTCCAACCAATATAGCAGCATCTCTCCATTGCGTAGGATGCCAGTAAGGATAATAATCACGCTCCTCTGGACACTCATAACCCCTCCTCTGTCCATTAGGATTCTGACGAGTGAAGATGGCTGAGCTGTAGCCCTGATTGTTGTTCTTCAGTTTCTGATCAGCAGTAAACAAACCTAGAGTGAACATGGAAAATGTTTTAAGGGAGATCAAACAAAATTTACAATTTTGGTCATCCCTCAGCTATTACCATCATCATCATAACATTCTTTTTGACATGATCTTTATCATGATCATCACCATCATCATCATCATCATCATCATCATCATAATCCACAATATCAATGTTATCACTGTCAACTTCATCATCATCATTATCATCACCATCATCATCATCATCATCATCACCTTTTTACATATCAAACTAAACCTAAAGAAAAGTAAGTGACTGAGCTCTATACTGACCATGCTAGTATGATGTTAACATCATGACTCAACACTTTTTTGTTTATATCTTATCTCTTTATATAATGCTATCTGTGAATAAAAAACCTGTTCTTCCTGAATTTCTGATAAATAAAAAATATCTCTCTTTTCTAAGGAAAACTTCCTTCCTTATCTTTCTGCAAACTGAAACAAAAATCCTTCCTGATTTATCACACCTAGTGTTAAGTGAGTACCCGGTAGGATGCGAAAGTCATTGTGATTTGTTTAGCATTGTCAGCACCTGTAAAATGGTGCCCGGCTGGAAAGCTCCTTTGGGAGTGGAGAAGGTGCATACATTGTATGTGGGCAAGCCTAAAACCGATGACCGGTAATAATATTTCTGTAAAGTGCTTAGACACATCTCAGAGAGATGTATTAGGTAATATATAAGTGCAGAATATTATTTTGACTATTATTACTATCATTTATTATCATTATTATTATTATTATTATCATTATTGTTATCATTATTATTATTATTATCATTATTATTATTGTCATTATTATTATGATTATTATTATCATTATTATTATCATAATCATTATTATAATTATTATTATTATTATTATTATTATTATTATTATTATTATTATTATTATTACTATTATTATAACAATTATTTTTATTATCACTATCATTATCATTATTATCATTATTATTATTATTATTATTATTATTATCATTATTATTATTATTATTATTATCATTATTCTCATCGTTATTCTTCTTCTTCTTATTATTATTCTTATTATTATTATTATTATCATTATTATCATTATTATTATTATTATTATTATCATTATTATTATTATTATCATTATTATTATTATTATTACTATTATCATTATTATTATTATATAGTCTTTAATATTGAACCAGTTCTGAAACAGTAAACATCACTTCCAAGTTCTTACCAGCATTTCTCTCTCTGATGTAGCAAGCATCATATGCCTCCCATTGTTCTTGGAGGAAACGGTTGGCTTGAACATTGTTATTCTTCCTATTAGCAGCAGTATTCTGATTCTCATTTGCATTATTCCTTGGTTGGTGGTTCTGAGTGTTAGTATTCTCTCCATTCCTAATCGTATCATCATTACCTAGAGTGAGAAAAGATGCATTAATCACGTTGTAACAATGGTCAGATCATTTTCTTCCTATTCCTCTCATCATCAAATCCTGTAAAGGATCATGATGAAGCAGCAAACCCCTGCAGATAACCGGCACATGAATTTTTTTTTTTTTTTTTGCACAACTTATGATAAGGAGATGTGAATTAACGTGTCAATAAACGTTCACGCTTCAATAAGAGAATTGAATTTTAAAAATAATATCACACATAAACTTGTGACGTCAAATGTTGTGCTCATATATATGAATAATAAAGCTTTTTGAAGACATGACACAACACCACTTACAAAAAAAAGCATGAAATGTGAACATAGTGTGCTTAAAATGTTTGTATCTTACAACAAAATGATCAGGATCAGTGCACACCAGTATCAGTATGCATATCATATGAGCAAATACTCTTTTATTACTTATTAAAACTACTTGCCATTCAATTACACTTCTATTCCGTCAAATTTTTTTGTACATTAAGAGTAATTTGAAATAGGCATTAGACTTAACCCATTCGTGACAGGAATTATTTAAAGCCTAATTTGATCAGCTTTTATTCTTCAAATTGGCAACACCAACATTCTTATTTTATTGCTACATTTTTCTTATAAAACGTCATGTATCTGAAATGAATATAAATTGACAGAAATTATGATGAGAAGTCATAAAGTTACCAATTTGCAGGGGAAAACGGTGATTTTAAACTTTCTATCACATTGCCAATTTAAGGATTTTAATGCTTATTTTCCTTTAAAAAATTTTCAGCATCAAACAACAAATATTGACACAACCAAAATGGGGACAATATGTGTGGAATTTTTTTGCTCTTTCTGCTCATGTATTTGGTATGATTTTTAGGGCTTTGCATCAGAAGATATTAGGCCAAACCACAAATTGTGGACCTCTGTCACGAATGGGTTAAATGATGATTATACCTTGTGGCGTATTAGCATCTGGTTGGCACATATATTGTATGACAATGTTACAGTTGAGCTTATGTGGATCTGTATCTTCTGATCCTCCACAACCATGCTGATTGGTCCATTCTACTGTATAGAAACTCTTCCCTGCATCATTTGTCATCGTCTCATAGTTTGCACTTGCAAAGTATTGCTGAAACAAAACAAAAAAAATAAAGAATTTGGACTACCAGAAGTTCGAATGCTCCTTTAAAGTCTTAAAGGGAATAGAAACTGAGAAATCATGGGGAAAGGCAGGGTGATCTCGGATGAGAGAGGGGGAATGCAGTCGGCCGCTCGAGTTTCGAGAAAAGGGATAATCCATTCTAAACAACTGTGATTTATTGCCGTACGTGTTTCAAATTTCGCGCAGTGAAAAAGCTAATAAACAGTTAGTCATATGGAAAAACAATTACATGGCTAGCTCCCTGGGAGAGCCTAAGGGGTGTTACGTAATCCGCGGCGACGACATGTCGGGGAAAGGCAATGGAGTTTAATGGCTAGACTAACAAACCAGAAGTAAACTATATTTTGTATTTTGAAATGTTGGAGTATTATACAAGGCGTTTCTTTGAGTGAACACGATGAGACCTGTTAAGAGTCTAAACACTTAGAGTTGTTGAGAAATGTGAGAACCCGAAGTGTATAACTAGGTTGAGTTCGGTAAACTTTGTGTTGTCCTAACTTTTATCGCATTAGTCCGACGGGCTCGCATAACGGACGGATTATAGTGTACAAGTAAACAAGCCTTTTGCAAATTCATTTTCCCCATGATTTCCCAGTTGCTGGCTGCTTTAAGTAAAGTTTGTCAACTTTGTATTTCTCTACTATGTCGTAGATTACTAAAAGAAAAGAAAAACAAACCTTTCTAGAAAACTATTAGGTGCTAATAGGAGCATACTGGAAAGAGGCAAAAAGAGGGGCAGGAGGAGAGAGAAGGCAACAGAAGTGAAAAATTATGACAAACTCAATGAACCTAGTACAAAAATGTAAACAAACATGTAATTATTACAACCTGGTTAAATAAACAAAAGCGCAGTTAGCTACTAAAAATACAGCAGAGACATTTGACAAACAAAATTTAAAGCAATTAAATACATGCATATTATCTCATAATACAAAATACATGTACCAAATTATGCCATTAAATATTGGACTGCTCATGCATAAATCATCAAATTCTTTAAACCATAAAAATGCACAAACAAGGTGGGCTTAATTGCAGCTCAATACAATAATATACATCTTTTACTAATTTTCCTTTTAGTAATTACTCAAAACCACAAACAAGTATTCCAAGCAAAAGTACTTTAGTATTTCCTGGATCCTCAAATGAGGAAGGGCAAATGGAAGTTCAAATGTTCAATAAGTGTGCCTACATGAATGAATCATTAGTCATTAAATGATTTCATGATAATTTCTATGATAATCCACTGTTCCACCCAAAGCTTTCCCAGCAGAAGACTAGGATTCAGGGCTTGTTAGCCACAAACCTTCATTTATTATGATCCTATTATGATCCTTTTCATTATACGTAACAAGAAAAAGATTTGCTGTTTAGATTTCAGTCTGAAACTTAACAGCAGTATGCCTCAACTGCATGTATGCATTCTCTTGACTTTAGAAAAAGATATTTCAGTAAAAAACAAGAGTTTTATCAGAGTGAACAGAGTGAAAAGGACATGGAAGCTGATAAAGATAACAGAAAACTTGCGAGGTCATATGATAGGAAACCATTCTATAAACCACTGCATATATCAACTATGGCTATTATCATTCCCTGGGTCAATAGCAATTACACCTCTCTTATCAAGTGAACTATTCACATTCCAAATTGTAGATAGGTGGGATATGGATTCAAATAAACACTCATCAAATCCAGAATGATGTTCTACATTACAGAGTACTTTTATTAATATCATTTTTTCATAACAAACAGGAATTATCCAACATTCATTTTCGGAAGAAGTATGTTTCTCATGTCCAATAATTGTGCTGCCTGCACAATAATTGGACATGTTTTATGTTGTGCCTTTCTTTCTACATACATGCATAGAGCTTATTTCTATTTTTATTATTTTTTTTGAAAGCTAATTAATCAATTTAACAATATATGCATACACTGTTGTGGCCAGCTCTGAAGAAGGTAATGAAGTCTCTAAAAGGAATGGTAGTAGCACTACTGTAAACTGAATTGACTAACCAGTTTCTTTCATTCACTAGACACAGGATTGTTCTACACTATGCTCAAGATCCTTGGTTGTGAGTTATCTAATCAGTACAAGGAAGTAACAGGGGAGCACTGAACCATTTCACTACAAAAGATCTGTTGTTCTGCACAAGAGTGAGTCAAACATAATACCCTTTCAAACCAATTGACCTCTGTCTAATTCAGCTCAGTGACAGGGACACTGGACAGGAAAACTTAAAGAATGGAATTAGGATTAAGGCTGGCTATTCTTCTCCCTTCTCTCTCTTCCTGCTTCTATAGGTCTTGCCATGTTTGTTCTGTGACCTAGTGACATGGTATTGAGGAGTTTCATCAAAGCAAGAC
This sequence comes from Echinometra lucunter, assembly GCA_029962745.1. Classification (NCBI taxonomy): domain Eukaryota; kingdom Metazoa; phylum Echinodermata; class Echinoidea; order Camarodonta; family Echinometridae; genus Echinometra; species Echinometra lucunter. Next base: position 60,773,838 of record CM057151.1, on the reverse strand, counting down.
TAATTAACTTTTGTCCCCCACTACCAAAATACATTGTTTTCTGTTTATTTCCTGGTCTATGATGTAAACAAGCAAAACAACTTCCTGAAGTTTACGTCATGCCGTGAATACTGATCAATAATAATAATAATAATAATAAATTTCGATTTATATAGCGCATAATAATTAAACCTTAATTCTCTATGCGCTTTACACTAGAAAGAAAAAAGTATCGTTACATAATTATCTAAGAGGACAAGCACAAACAATAAATTACATTACACTATTGCTGGAAAAGGTATGGTTTTAAAACTCTATTAAAATCATTAAGGGAAGTTACATTCCTAATAGATAAAGGCAGAGAATTCCACAGAGCTGGGGCTGAAACTACAAAGGATCGGTGTCCATAAGCATGCATATTAACAGGGTGTGTTGCAAGGAGGTTTTGTGATGAAGATCGAAGTGTACGTATTGGATTGTGTCTATGTATAAGATCTGATATATAAGATGGAGCAAGATTATTCTATGCTTTAAAACACATAATAAGAATCTTAAATATCTTAAATTTTAAATCTTAAATATCAAGAACTTGAAAATTGTTACATGGATCATGTATTGTTATTAGACATTCATTACATAAACTATCAAGTTTTAAAACTAACTATCAGAGAGAAAAAAAGTAAAAGTCATTACTTATTCCCCTCTTATAGTGTACTGAAAGTGACTATTGTTATTTCATAATGAACCATGAGGTTCAATAATGTATGGAAGACTTACCATTCTATACTGGTTTTGTTCTTGCGTGTTTCCATTTGCATTTTGCTCACCGACATTGTATCCTCCCCTGTTGTTATTCTGGAAATAATAAGCATTCAAAACGTAAAACTCTCAAACTATTCATTAAGAATCAAACTCTTATGTACAGTTTTGGTAGCTCCTAAAACTTTCATATGAGACTAATCAGTTTCATGCCAAATTTTTTTCTGCTAAACTGCACATGAGCTTAAAAGTCTCAGAATACCAGAATACCTAACATATAAAGAAACACATGCACAAAAAGGGGGTATTTCACTCAAATAAAGATTAGACAATATTTGTCAGTTCTGAACAAGAAAAATGCAGAGATAATGGGAAAAAGTGTTTAAATAATGCCCATGAATTTTACATGATGTATTAGTCAATACAAGACCAGGATACAGGCAGGCAGGATTTATTCCGGGTCAAACAGCAAAGGATACTGAAGAACTCTAAATAAAAGTTTTCATCATCACATGACTTTATTATATGTTACATTGACCTGTGGACATAGTATTAGATCAAGGGCATACACATTAACATTACCGGTATTCAGCATCTGTAGACATAGTATTAGATCAAGGACATATTAACATACCGGTATTCAGTACTAATGGATTCATGACTGACCTGTGAATCAAATGCCCTGTTAGCATTCTGTCTGTTAGCTGTGTTCTCATTAAGTCTGTTATTAGAACCTCTAGGGTTGTGAAGATACACATCTCCTTGTACCCTTAGAACAAGGGCAAGAAGAACTAGATAGACTCCCCTTGGTAGCATTGCGAGTGATCCTGAAAGATAAAAACCAAACATGTAAAATAAATGATGATTTTTAATGAAGTATTGTTAAAACCACAATACATCTTTGGTACATTTTGAAAGCACAGGTTCTGTCACACATCTGTCAACAAGTTGAAAATGTGTTTGTTGTTCCTGTTTGAAAATGCATTCTGTTGCAGACGAACAGCTGCCATAGTTTCCCCAGAAAGTCCAACATCTCTTGCCTGAGTGTAAATTTTACAATCTCTTGAATCTGTGAGTGCATGAGAATTGTGCAATGTATTCATATTCATAGGCATTTCACCTTTTTCACAGACAAAACATAAAAACTCTTTGCTGTCTAAATAGGAGGTAATAATTGCTGGTTGATAGTTTCAAAAGTTTTGAGAGCTTGATCTCCCCCCCCCCCCCCAACCTATGCATCCAGCTTTGACTGTTGCTCTTTCATTGAGAATTCTCAGAAAACAACTGCCAGGTAACTGCTTGCACAATATTAGTAACAGCAAGGAGTTAGCAACTGCTACTGAACCAGGGCCTCTATCTGCTGGGTACTAAACATGAACTGGAATTAATACATTTAACCCCTCACCCCCCATAAAAAAAGCTGTTGGGGGAGGGGTCATCAAGGAAGACATTGCGGCAAACTTGGCATCATGCCTCCATAATTGTTTGTTCACTTGCTTTTATATCCATTATAAAGCAACATAACACATAAAAATGTGTTTGTATAAGATACTCAGAGGGTATAGCTAATTTCAGCCCTATTGGTAGAATATGCCTGTTTTTCCAATAGGGCCCTGATTATGTTTTAGGTTTTAAGAGTTGAAGCACAAACCTCATGACTGATCTCTACAAAAACCTGCTAAGTCTAATTTTGTCCTTAGTGCTGTACAAAAGACGATGTCCCTGTCTGCCTGGAAGTATTATTGATTGAATTTTCAAATTAGTTTTGATTACTGAATAGTTTCCCAATTAATAGTGACAAGAATGTTGGCAATATGCCAATCATTACAGGGGGGTGTAACATAAAACATACAATCAATCTTACAATTGATATCAATTGTAAGTCTGTGGCAAACCATGTACTAAAGAGATACAATTGATTGTAAGATTGATTGTATCGCTTTATGTTACACCCCCTGGTCTCCTTGGCTTCTTTCAATTCTTCAATTGGCAATGACATTGTAACTAAAAACCTTTTACCTGGTTCCTACCACTTGTATTTCAGATTTAAGAATGGGGGAAAAAACTATGTCACATGCAATTATTTCCATGATTTCATATCTAACATACATGTATGTACATGTAATTTTGCAAGAAAGGAGAGCTATTTTATAGCTCCAGACAAATTTGAATATCCCTGGTAGAAAAAATAACATGAAAATCACCTTTAAGCAATCTCACATTTACCAAAGCAGATGTATTTAATTGGTAGTAAAAAAAGAGTAAATGTTAAACTGTAGTGTGTGCCCTGTCTCATTGAATACTACACCAATATAAACCAAGGAAATAGTAATATTTGATATTAATAGTAATATTTGTACAGTACCAGAATTGCCTTAGACCTGGGTTGCCTTGCGCATAGGCCTCATACCAGCAAAAGGATGCCTTGAGAAAAAAAATGATGGTAGGTATATCACTTTTATCAGAAAATAGCCATGCATATCAATAATTCAGTGTGTAAGGTTGTACTGGGAAAGATATGATAATAATAATAACAATAATAATAATAATAAACTGTCACTTATGGAACAAGTGACTTTTGAAAGATCAGGGCGTGTTTTCTATTTTACCATATCTTATATTGTATAGGAAGCTGTCTTGACAAGACCTTTTGGGGTTTTTTCACAGCTGTACCTAATACAATTCCATTGTCATTTTATACTTATGTGTATGTTATTTCAATATGTTTCTGTTTTATCTTGAATTGCATGTTTTTATTCAATGTTTTGTAATATGTTTTTAAAGTTGGAATTGAATAAAATTGAACTGATCTGAACTGAACTGAACTTATATAGCGCATAATCAATTGCAAACATAATCAATTGAGACATGGAACAAGTGACTTTTGAAAGATCAGGGCATGTTTCATAAAACTGTAAAGTTACGAACGACTTTTATGAACGCTGGAATATGCCAAGCCAAATGGGATTCTCAGTCATCATAAATAGCATCAGTGAAAAGTAAAAAATGCAGTAGATTAATATTACTATTGTTTACAAACATTTTTCATGGGAAGTATATTTTTTGCCACAGTTTAATTGAGATAATGGGAAAAGCAGTCACATTTTGATAAAATGTCAGGAAAAAAAAACTTTTGGTCATTCCCATAGCACTTCATATAGTCGTTCGTAAAGTCATGAATAACTTTACAAACAGCTTTATGAAACACCCCCAGGCCTTATAGTGGAATTCCATCCTGACTTTCAGTCGTTTTGAATGAATATCATGAACTGAAAAAAAAATAATATGTGAAAGAATAAAACAGTAATTAAGGAAGTGGTGTATAATCTCAATCCCCAGATTTTTTTAAATGAACTTTACAAATAGTTTTTCATTATTTTCTTATTTTGTTTTTATAATCATTATTATCATTATTAGTATTAGCAGTAGTATCATTATCATTATTATTACCATTATAATTATTATCATCATTATTATCATTCGTAGAAAGGGTTTATGGTTCACTATCATTTTTATAATCATTATTATCATCATTATCTATCATCATCATTTTTTAATCATTATCATTATGATCATTATTGTTATCAATTATAATCATCATTCTTATCATTATATATTTTTTTATTTACTCATTCATTATTCCCATTTTCTCATTTTTCATTCATATATATTTTCTCATCATTAAAAGTTTTCAATAATTCATTCATTCTTGTTTTTCACTGTCTTTCACAGCAACTTCCAACAATCCCATTCAATTGTCCATTTCTATCATATTACTTATCCTGGACCAACCCCTTCTAAAGTACACTTCTCCATCATGTAATGCACCTGGATTTAACCATTCTCCATCTAAACCTTGATATCCATTTAAATTGAAAAGAGATCATACTAAAAAAATTTCAACACCTGTAAAGTCTAACTGCATTAGTATATATCACTTCTGGTTTTTATAGTAATGATTAAATACATGCATATGAAATATATACCGGTAAATATATGTGTGTTGTCAGTACTACATACAAATGAAAACTTGATTATAAAGAATAGCTTAAATATGTAGAACAAACAAACAAACAAAACAAAACAAAACAAAAACAAAAACATGTTTGTATTTTCCTGATTCATATGATTTACCCTATCCTTTGCTGACAGTCATGACAGTATGACCATATATTATTGATTTTGGGCTTTAATACTTTCAAGCATTTATATATTCATGAAAATAATAGACCGATATGCAGCGTCACATTTACCAAACATGTTCAATGCAATCTACAGAAAATACACACTTAAGGTTGAACACCCGTTAAATGTGAAATATTTAGGCCAACATAATTATCACAAACTGTATCTAATAGCCATATTGTTAATCCCCTATCCTGCATCCATCCCATTTAGGTATACGGGCATGACGGGTACATGCATGTTGGTATGTGGGGCTGAGTGACGTGAATGTGCAAATATTCTACCGGTCTTCTAGTCGTATAATCACATCTACAAAGTAACATTTTACAAGTTTCATTCATCTTAATAGTGATACATAATGTAAAAAATAACTGGTTTACCTACCTTCCACTTCAGTAAGTTGATTCTTCGTCCGCAGCTCAGTAATACTCAATAGTGATGTGTTTTGGTTAGCGATGCACTCTGAGTATATCACATCTTCATACGGTGAAGTAGTTCCAGTCAAAAGTAGGCGGGGCTTTGTAGGTAAGAATGGAAGGTTGGACAAGGAGAGATCTTTTCAGTATCAGTGAAAGGTTCTGCACAAAAACCGTGTATTGTAAAAGTGACAATGGTGGCCCCATGGGTGACGTAATTTTCAGGACCGCTCCTTATTTGGTGAGACAACGACATGCGTCATCAGAGCGTCGAACGTTGGTTAACCAATTTTACTTAACTTGATTGCGGAGACAAAAATTGTTGCCGATTTTAATCCTTTATCCTTAATTTTCTTCTTCTTCTTCTTTTGTTTGTTTGTTTCTTTCTCTCTTTACCTGCAGTTACGGAACCATGTACCTTGCCCTTTAATTGATGTGGAAAGGGAGTTGGGAAAGACGAAAAGAGGGATGGATGCGGGATGGAAGATGAATCAGCAAAACTGAAAGCCTCCCAGACTTGGAGAACCAAAGAGTGGTATCTATTTCATGGTCATATTAATTACAGATATTACAACCCTGTAAAGTTTAAGGAAGTTCTGTCTCAACCTATTGGTTCAATTCATACATTTTACTTGATGGAAAACCGATTTATGTATTTTTAAAAAATGGTTTGATTCATCTTTGATGAACATATAATATGGTTAAAGCCTTTGAAGTTATCGTTCAGAAATGTGGTTATGTGCCTATATGATTCGCTCATATCCGCTATCCCAAAGTAATGGAAAAGGGGAAAAAAGAACCTATTCATAGACAAAAATGAATTATTTGAACCAAATGATGACCGATTACACAATTTCTTTAAACACAAAAAAAAACCCTCTAAACTATGGGGAAATAATTTGCCATTATTGTCAGACGATGAAACGAAGGAAGTCTCGTTTTACTTTGACACAATAGATAATGATTAAGAAACTTTCAATTTAAATTTGTTTGTAGGAAAGTTGCTACCAATTTTTTTTTCTATGTAAAATAGGAATCTTTGATCAAAATATATGTAACTTTTGGGACAAACAAGAACAAACATTAACTCATTTGTTTTATGAATGTGATTCTGTTTCGAAATTCTGGAAAGATCATGCAGTTGGCTTATTTCTAAAATGAATCGACTTATTATAGATTATCACGTGTAGAAATTTGTTTTGGAACATTAATAAAAATACTTTTATTTGATAAACACTTTAATTAATATTACATAGCAAATACTTCATCTTTTCATGTAAATGTCAGAACTCCGTCCCTTTTTGAATCTTTTTCTAGTTTCTTTAATACATCTAGAAAAAACGGAAAGCATAATATCGTTTAAATTTAATCAGTCTGAACTACATAAGAAAAAGTTGAAAACTTTCTGTGCATAGTGTACAGATCTGGTGTACACTAAAGATCTTATGTTACTTTATGTGTTCCATTTGATTCAAACATGTCTTTGTGCCATTCAAGAGTTCTATGTATTCATTTTGAGATTATTTTTTTGTGATAACGTGAATTGCAAATAAAACTCATTAAAAAAAATGATGGTGTATAAGAAATTCATCAATAATTTCTAAATCGTATTTTCTTTTGATTTCAAGATCATTAATTATTTCTGTTCAGTTTAACTTTGCTTTGTTGTTTATATTTAATGTGTAAAATCAATGTGAATCAGCTATATAAGACACGATATACTATAATCTTGTTGAATAAAACTCAATAAATCATACGGGATATCATATCATCTCAAATCAAATCAAATCAAATCAAATCAAATCAAGTTAGAAAAAAAGAGATCCTGATAATGCTCCCTCAGATTTCCAAACCTAAACTGAATGATAGTTGGGGAGGGTGGAAGTACAGAGGTACAAATTGACTGAACTATGTCACCAGATGATTTAAATGCTTTATTTAGATTAATTATCTTCAAATTTCAACGTATTTAAGGATTTATTCAAAGCATGGACCATACCACAAACATGTACCATCCAAGTTCAAAGTAATGAGTCACACCGAATTAGAGGCTCATAGCATCTCCTCGTAGAATACAAACTGTTGACCTGATCGAGGGTGAATATCATCATCATAATGCATGTATCAAAGAAGGAAAGTAAACTATTATTTTTACGTCCCCTTCAGATTAGCAAGCTTCCACTTCCTGATTATTCATTATCCGCTACATCATCATAATACTCATTCTTATAATCATTAAAATGATAAATGCCAACAACGGAAAATAACCTGAATCAAATGTTTGGAGATACTTCCCCTAACATGCCCGACGATTGGCAAGCTTCCACTTTCTGTGTCACATAGCTGAGTCATAACCATCATTCAGCTTTTTATGATTAGATTATAAATGTTGGTATTTGTGTTTAAACTTCTGGGGGTGTAACATAAAGAGATACAATCAATCTTACAATCAATTGTATCTCTTTAGTACATGGTTTGCCATAGACTTACGATTGATATCAATCGTAAGATTGATTGGATTTTTTATGTTACACCCCCCTGGTCTGGTATCCTTTCCAGTCTTGAAATGGATCTATTATTATTATTATTATTATTATTATTATTATTATTATTATTATTATTATTATTATTATTATTATTATTATTATTATTGTTATTATTATTATTATTGTTGTTGTTGTTGTTATTATTATCATCATTATTCATGGTTTATTTCAATTTGTGACTGGCAGTCTAATTGCTTATAATTGCTCACAATGTATATTTAAAAACATGCAAATGCACAATCAACACAAGTTCGACAACATATTAAAATATATACTACAATTTTTAAAGAATAATCACAACAATACAATAAATTCATTTATATATCGCTCTTACACATAACTGGTTTCACAGCGCTTCACAAAGTTGAAACAATAAGCATTAAAAGAAAGTTAATGATCAAGATTGAATAGAACAGTTTTCAGATTCTTCTTAAAAAACAGCCAATGAACATGATGAAGGGGACAGGAGGAGAAATTGTGGGAGATCATTCCCGCAGTCGCGGTGCCGAAGCCAAATGTATTGTCACCACCTTTACTATTTGTTCTGGGCACATATAGTACACTATGGTACAAACGAAAGATAATTTTGGGGGGGGGGATCCATGGAGAGAAATTATTATATTGCTCACTCAGACATGGCACTTTGGATATGAAGTATTGTGATATGACGATATTACAGGTCTTAAATTGTAGCAGTAATTCAATTAACTAAATCTACTATGTCAAAATAATGGTAAATTCAAAACGTCAATATAATTCAAGTTGTGTGGAAAATCAAAACAAAACCACAAACATTATGGTAGGAAATGTTACCTTGTCTCAAACATGAAAAAGAAAAAAACAGAGAATTGTCATTGAGATATAATTCTTAGAAAAATTTCCTGGTATCAAATTTATACCGCTATTGTTATGAAAAGAACATGTGAATGATATTATTTCAAACCTAGATAATCATTCGTTTCCAGTTTATATATCAATGATTAAAGAGTTAAAGTCTATATCAAATCCGATTCGTCATGTAATCGAATTATATATACATCAAATTTACATTTAAAAAGTACATAGTCATATGAACATATTCATTTAAATTAAAATTCGCATATCAATTACTGCTTGGAATCACATTGCAAAATGGCCGAAGATTATACATTTCAATTGCTGTGAATTGAACAGATTAACGAATTATTGGTTAGGAGTTTTTCAGTCAGTAACCTTATCAAGTTACATGTTAAGAGGGCAATTCTTTTGCAGCGCTCCGTCCTGCAGAATAATTCAGTGTAACTTTGTTTATCAAGAATCAATTTATTCATCCGCTAAGACCTATTTTGACGCACTTCTTTCTTTTTATACGGGTCCAGAATAGCATATTGAATTTGGTTTCCCAGGTATTATATAGGCCTTTTGCACTCCTCAGTAATACTGCATAAATAACTATAAATTGCGGTATGACCTATGACCCCCGCCCCCCCTCCCACGCACACACACACACACACACAAAATGCTCGTTTGATCCTTCACGTTTAGCTTTCCTGTTGAAGAATCCAAACAGAGTATCTTTTCAAAATGAACAAATTTTTGTTAATTTCTTGTTAAAATTTCATCACACTGATTCCTTGATTTTTCATTAACATCTCCACGCATAACCACACACAGATCCTATACACACACTCTCTTCACTCATTTATCAGTTGTACAACATATAGAAATTTCAGTAACTCAAGGCAATAAAACTGAAGCAAATGCAAACAAGATAAAGTTATACTATACAATTTAATGTGTACAAAGGAATACATATAAATAGGTCTGACATAATGTGCATATATCTTCACAATATACTTCCAGATGATTTCATCTTCACAATCCCAACTTCAAGATACTTTTAGCTTCACAATACCTACTTCAAGATATTTTCATCTTCGAAAGTTCTACATCAAGATATTTTTATCTTCACAATACCTACTTTAAGATATGTTCAGCTTCACACTCCCTACTTCAAGATATGTTCATATTTACAATCGCTACATCAGGATATTTCCATCGTCACAATACCTACTTCGAGATTATTTTATCTTTAGAATCCCTATACTTCAAGATATTTTCATCTTCACAATTCCTATTTCATCTGTACCATTCCGCTGTAGGAACAGGGCACATGTCCTCCTTCAAACTGCATCCGCAAAATAGGATAGAAAGAAAAGAAAAAAAAGAGAAAGAGGGGGGGGGGGTGGATGGGTTGAGCTCATGATCCGGCCGGACATCCTGTTATAACATAACTGGATAACAAGAGGGTTGGTGTTCGGCTTATCCAGGGTCGGGCGGTTCGTTGGTCGGGCTGTCCTAACACTATATTGATATTTATGATCAAGAATTAAAGAATTGAAAATTGATATCACATCAGATTAATGATGTCAATTCAGTCTTTGTTGACTCCTAGAATTCAGGCAGGGAAAAATCAGGCTCACACACCGCAGAATCCTACAACAAGTCACGCAGGGACGGATCCAGCATTTTTCAGGGGGGGGGGGCGGTCGGCTTTTTCAGGTGTCTGTTTAACCCGAAAAAAATTGTTGAAAAGCAAAAAACAAAACAAAACAAAAAAAAAGTTCCTCTTCACGCAGGTGTCTATTTTATCAGAGGGGAGGCTGCTGGTTTTCAGGGGGGGCAGCCGATTCGGACCCCCTGGATCCACTCCTACAAGTATGTACATGTAAATTGGAATATAAATTTTAAAAAGCAAAACAGTAAAATCAAGCAGAATACAACATAACACTCGAACAACAAACATTATAAAAAGGAATAAGCTGATCAATAGTCATATATTGCACTGTATTGTATTTTAGTTAAAATTTAGTTTCATTAATAATCATGCATCCATATTCTGGGGTCTTTTTTATAAAATAAAGTACCAGTCAGAGTCATTCAACAAGAACAGCAAAAGTAGCGTGACATACACTTGACTGTAGGAGCTATATATTTTCTATGTTTTCCTTTGAATGTGTTAATTGATTCTAATCAAGCTCTTGATGAAGTGCTGCCTAATAGGGACGCGGATATAGATTTAAGTACTTTCTTTTTTGAATTATGAGTATTTCGTTAATTTTTTGATGAGATGTTACGTAGCTTTCAAAAATATGAATTGCCTCCTAATAATAATAAGGCACGGATTAGATATAGTTTTAACATGTTTAAGTTGTTAAGATGTTATATACGGAGCACTCAAACAGTCAAAAATATGAAGTGACTTCCATAAACTCACGGATTTGAAACTTCTATCAAAACTTTCAAGTTCTTGATGAGATTCAGGTGATAGAATTTGAGATGGATGAGATGTTACGTATAGCCTTCATTAATAAGCTTTATAATGATAATGAATACACTGGAACGCGGAAATACTAAGAACTTTTAGAGCGTGGCATTTCCTTCTTGTCGTAATGCGTATGAATGCGATTCGACTTTATTTTGTGATACGGTTTCTTTCTTTGTCAGCACGCCCCTTTATTGTTAATGACATCATCAAGATAAGTACGAAGTTCTTATTTTGAAGAGCAATCGGTATTTCTAATTTTACTAAGATTTCAATTATTAAATTAAATGAAATGATGAAGTTCATCATTTTTTTGTAACCAAAATAGGAGTTGCAAATTGCCATAAACAGGGGACTTTTTATTTTTGGGCGGAGGAATATCAGCCATTCACCAAGGCCTTTAGAGTCTACTGTATTGTTTACACATTTTGAGTGACATGTGAGCATTCCCCAAATTGGGAGTATTTGAGTGAACTGACTTTATGTCTAGCTCGGCAGATGTAGAAGTGAGCGGGCTCACTTATCTTCATTGGAAGGAAAATTCTTGTTTTCTTTAGATATCAAATTAACAGTGTCAGCGGCAATATGAAGAAACTTGTAGCAGTGTTAGCGGTGATCGTAGCGGTAAACGCAGATGTTTATATGCACAATCCCAGGTGAGTTACATAACATAATTAATATGAAGTAGATATTGCTATGCACTGCATGGTGCACTTCGGAATCCTGCAGCAGGCCTTAAACAAGGGAGACGTGTTTGTGTACATGTCCATGTCATGATTAGTCCTGATAAGATGAGTGTGTTACGATGTGTCATTAAAGATTATTTCAACTTTAAGTACTGCTTGTTTTCATTAATACTTGGATGCAGAATCAACATAAGAATGATGGAAGTATATAGTGTTGATTCAGACATAGTTCTTACAAGTACAAGATGGGCATGATGGGTCGAGATAGTATTATGTACTTTATATTCATAATATGTACCACACTATGTTTAGCACCCTTATTGTTATACAAAACATTATTGCCACTTTGTCAGCATGTCAAGCTTGCATTTTTACGTTTTGAAGTAATCATGTATAATACATGTGATATAATACATATTAGGCCTAAGTATAGGGCTGTATGTATAGGCACATATTTTTAAAGGGGGTACCCAATGCGGAAACAATGTTAGTTCATTTAAAAGGGCATGATTTTATTAGCAGAAAATCATCTGCCTAAGATTTTTTTAAAAGTCATGTTGCCAAGGAAATCCCCAAATGTGGTAAGATTTCAGGATATTTTGGACCCCTCAGCTGTGACCCAGTTTCAACTGGGTACCCACTTTGACGTCAAAGTGGGTAACTTGTCGTGCAATTCTAGCAAAATGTGCGCAAGGTATAATACAAATTGTACAGTCTAGCGTGCAGCACAACTGCAATGCGCGAAGTTGGGTACCCACTTTTACTTCATACCTCATACTCCAATTTTTTGGTCAACTCTTGACTTTTTATGAGAAAATTAGCCAAAATGCATTGATTTCGATTGAAAATCATCAAAATTTTAATGTTATTTTTCTTAGAATTCTATTCTCGATCACATATCAAAAAGAAATTTACCATTGTGTTATCACTTTAATTGTATGAAGTGGTGGAGTATATAGTATAGTGATTTGTTACATTTGTATCCACTGATCAATACTGCCCAGTCCAGGATTATATCAAAGAGGGGGCACTATAATCAAAGTTTCTTACTAGCCAAAAAAAAAAGGGGGGGGGAAGAAAATCATATTAGAATTATAAGGTGTATTTTTTTTAATCTGTCTGAATCTTCTGAGTCTGCCTCACAAAAAAAAAAAAAAAATCAAAATAGAGGTAAGCACCTGAAGGGGGGGATGACTGACTTGGAGTTGTCCACTTGATAGTGCTGTTTTCAAAAAAAGGGGAGGGGGCAAGGCCCTCAACCCTAAATCTGCCACTGCTGAGATCCTGAACAGGCTTTAATGAAGTGGAAATTTAACAAAAAATGAAATTAATAAAATTGCATATGAGTTGGTGAATTTTTTAATAAAAATGTCATAAATGACAATCATATCGTGGAATTTTCATTTGAAATGCTCTTAAAACCATAAAAGTGGTTATATATGTGTGGGGGTCTTCGCAGGTGAATGAGGATGTGTGTATGTTTTCTTAAGTGTGAGTTCACAAAAAAAAAAAAATTGGCAAAAAGGGTGATCATCCCCCCCCCCCACTCCTCAAAACAGATTTACGCCGGTGAACATCAGTATGGAATGGCCAGCTGTCAACTGTTATCTGTTGATATCCAGAGTGGCTGTTGTTCATAATTGCACTGTATATACAACAACAACAACAACAAACATATCTAATACTACTACCTCATACGAAAGAAGAAGAAGATCAACATCAGAGTTGATTAACAACAGGATTCGCGGAAAGGGTAGAGACAGAGACCAGATAGATGTCGAGTTGCTGAAATTCCAAAAGGCTTGATACAAGCTTGTAACCTTTCCTTTACCATTCAAGATACCTGTGCTAGGAGTTAACTTGGTTGGTTGATTATTATGCAAATTAGTTTACCAGGAAATAGATGGGTACACACCCCATCAACAAGTGGAGTAACCAAAATCCTTTCTCTCGTGTTATACATGTATCAACATTTACATTTACATCTCAGATTTAAGAAAAAAAAAATGAGAATGGTCCATTTTGTTTGGATGTCTATCCATAGAGTGAATTTTAATCATGAATGTGTGATTGTTCTTTTCATGCATTTTTGATTATCTGTAATTATCATTTGAACGGTAAGTTATGTCTAGAAATAAACTTTTTGCACCATGATTGTATCATTATTTAAGAAATAACTACATGTATGTTGCTATTCTATTGAGTTGTACCTTGTACTGTTGTAAGACTTTCATTAAAATTTTATTAAGACTTTTGTTATAATTTGGATGTATATAAATGAATTGTAAAGATGACTTCAGTTCACAGTAGATTAATTTAGTCACTTTATGTAAAGCGCATATGTAAGGACATATGCATGTATGCTGTATAATGGGCTATATAAAAACACAATGTATTTTTATAATTAGCATGGTTTTACTTGTGGAATGTCATTGTTTGAAATAGATTTGACATTAAACTCCTTATTTGCTTTCTTGTACTTGTATATTTTGACAACTTTTGTATATATATTTCAATTTCAATGTAAATGTAAATCTGTGCAATTCGACCATTGGTCGCTAGTCAGATTAATAAAGACCTTTTCAATTCAATTCATTTCAATTCAATTCAATTCAATTTAATTCTTTGCAGGGGAAGTAACAACAGACTTGATGAAAATGGAAGAGAGAGAAATAATGGAAACAGGTGAGATGATATTCGTGAATGAGGTCAAATTGGATGATTAGGCTGCGAATAATGATAAAATAATAAAATGTTACAAAATAATGCAAATTTATCTTTGAATGATGAGGGTATACTATTACCACTTTTACTGTTCTTTGCTTCTTTTTTTTTTTGATCAATCACTCCATTGGTTCAGTCATCATATCTATTTCTGTACAAAAAGCTTAATTGATATGCTATGTAAATACTTGATGATGTTGATTTTGATACTAATTATAATTTTCTGTGAATCCATTGAAGTGTTTGAGATATTTGTTATGTCAAACATCCAAAACGAGATATAGAAATGTTACATACAGTGTAGTTATTAGAATGATAACTATATTAATCACTGAAATTTCATATGCATTAAACTACACAAGCTTTGTTTGTTTTCATCAGGGAATGGAGAAGGTATAGTTTTTATAGAGTATGAATTAAAAAGAAATGGTTCAAAACAACTTTTACTAGAAAACAACTTTTGAAAATATCTATTCTATTTCTATAGAATGTTTGACTCCCAGAACAACAATCGAGGAGGATACAATGTGGGTAGTTTGTACTACACTGCTGGTTCAGTACTCCCTATAGAATGGTAAGTTCATATTACCTAGGCATTAATCATCTGTTCAGATTCAGAAGGGCGTAAACTCATATCATTTTATACAGGCTTAACACCCTTCTGGCTCCAAACAGACGATTTGTTTGAAAGAAAAGTTTGTTGTCTTTTCTCTTTATAGTAATTGTTATCAGTGGTAGATGAATAGCAAATTCCTTGTATGAGGAAATGTAGAAAGACAAAGAAGCATGTACATGGTTTGAAATTCATTTCATCTACTACCATTGTGACAAACTGGTAATAGACCAAATAGTCATTAGATGAAATGAAGAAAACTATTAAAGAAGACAAAGTGGCAATTAGACCATTTGATCATTAGACAAAATGACAGTTAGCCCTAGTGGGTATTAGACCAAGTGATGATTGGACCAAACTGCAATTAGACTAAAATGAAGATCAAATGGGTTTAGCCATGATGGTAGAAGATGATCTGATAATTAGACCAACTGGTAGTATACCAATTGGATTTAAACTGATAAATCACAGAGACCTTAACCTTTTGTTATGTTACTATCAGTAAGTTAATCAGATAAAGTGGTGCCCATAGAGAGAGGCCATTTAATTGACCTACTATTACTAACTTCCTGCCTCTAAGTTAATAGCATGATAGTTCTGGTTAAATGATCATATTCCTTAGCAACAGTTGTCACGTTTCTGTACGAGGCACAGAATGACATCATAGGTTAGTCAAGTATATTTATAGAATTGAAATGTAAATATTTGAAGTATGCATGCATAGCATTTTTGCTTACATGATGACTCGTATTGTACGTAAATACTGCTTTTTATTGGAGCAGAAGAGGACCCACATCTGTACCAAGACATTTTGAACATAATTTTAAAAATAAATGTACATGTACATATATTTCTGTTTTGCTCAGCCGCAAAAAATGTGTAGACTAGTTGTCCAAATGTAGATTCTCGTTAGTATCATTGTAAGTTGTGTGTACCTGTGCATGTACATGTACAAAAGACTTGTATAGTATATCTAGACATACATGTGTCCATTTCATTGAATTTCATACAATTCTACTTATCGTAGCTAAAATGCAGTACCTTTTACTCTTGAAGTCTTATGGTGAATACTTAATGGATAAAATGTACTTTCTTCAATTTTAATAGGACTAACCAGCACAGCTGTGGAGACCCAAATTGCGATTGTGAGATTGTTTTGCAGTACATGTGTGGAGAATGGGTCAGAGATGGAACTACTACAACGTGAGTTTTCTTCCTTGTTGCCAATTTGAGGACTAACCATCTAGCTATGTGTTGTCCATTGAAAAGAATTTAATCATCAAATGATTCATCATAAATTGTCAAGGTGTTGCATAAAGTTTAGATATCTTTTTCTAATTTCCTCCTGAAACATTTGTGTTTTTTCACTACATCCTGTTTTTTTTATATCAAATGAACAATGTGGTTCCTAAGAAGAATATCAAATGAAGAATTACTTGATAAGGCATGTGTCAATAGATCCGTCCTTAAAATCATAAGAAAAAGACAACTTGAGTTTGTTGGGCATATCATGAGAAGAGAAGGCACAGAAAACAGGATACTGACAGGAAAACATGAGGGAAAGAGAAGTAGAAAGAGGCAATGTATAAAGTACATGGACCAGTTCATTAGGCTGACTGGCAACAGTAATAACAGCACATTACAAATAACCAGAGATAGAGGTAGATGGAAAACCTTGATCGCCAATGTCTGGAACAGACAAGGCTCCTAGCAAGCAAGCAATGAAAATGAGACATGGGGCTTTATTTCTCTTAATGAGAGTAATGTAATAATAATAATGATAATGATGATGATGATAATAATAATAATGATAATAATATTAATAATAATAATAATATTAATGATAATAATAATAGCAATAATAATTAATGATAATGATGATGATAATGATAATAACAATAATGATAATAATGATAATGATAATGATGATAATAATAATGATAATGATGATAATAATGATAATAATGATAATAATGATAATAATGATAATAATGATAATAATAATAATAATGATAATAACAATGATGATAATAATGATGATAATAATGATAATAATAATAATGATGATAATGATAATAATACTGATGATGATGATGATGATGATGATTATAATAATAATAATAATGATGATAATTATAATAATGATAATGATGACGATGATAATAATGATAGTGATGGTCATGATAATAATGGATATTTATATAGCGCACATATCCACCAGAGAAGGTGCTCCAGGCACACCAACATTACCTATTCTCAGCTAGGCTACTAGTACCTCATGTTGCCAGTCACTTATTATTGTTTTGGGTTCCATTTGTTTTTAAGGTAGTGTATAGTAAGTTGCACGTAAGTGTAATGATTTCCTGTTTGTTTAATGCTGCTTATTCTTTTACAGTACCGAATGAAGTAAAAAGTGGCCATAATGTGTTTAATTTTTCTTTCTTTCTTTGTATAGAACCATCCCAGAGAACCCCAACCAATGTTATAATTATGACTGTAACACTGATATCCGTTATGGTATGAATGAAAACTTTGATTACTACCTCAATTGTAAGATCCGTCAACGGCAAGCTAATCTTTTTACAGCTGATCAGGTAAACTATTGTGCTTTATTCGTGTCATTGCTCATTAACATCTCTATAAAATCATTCAACCAAGAATAACAATATATTGTTGTTGTTTTTTCAGCATATCAATGAGTTGTTTCTAAAAATATTGTTGTTACACAAGCAATCCTTTGTTCATCTTGTGAATAATAGACAAAGAATGTTGCTTTCATCAACCAGTTGATTAATATCAAAGTACTAAACAGTTTATTACATAAAGAATGGGCATAGTTATAGCAGGGAGGTAGTAAAAAGTTGCATTTTTATAGCAAAGATATGATAGCATTGTCTTTATCTTGAGCATGATATTAATTAGCATATTGTTATGTCACTGTGTATAATTGATCAAGCACCATAAATAGCCAGAGTTCTTGTCCAACAGAAATTATTAATTTTTAAACATACTCTTGGTTGTCTTATGTAGAACCTTAATGGAGAGACTGCTAGATATACCAGACAGAACCCCCAAGGAACCAGGAGGGGTTATGAGTGTCCAGAGGAGAGGGATCATTACCCCTATTGGGGTCCTACTCCTTGGATGGTAAGTGGTATAAAGGGTTTAGATTCCACCTGTAGGAGGGGCTATGAATGTCCTGAGGAGAGGGATCATTACCCCTATTGGGGTCCTACTCCTTGGATGGTAAGTGGTATAAAGGGTTTAGATTCCACCTGTAGGATAGTACTATCTAGCTAGAATGGTGCACACAGCAATGAGTGGCAAGAAAAGAGACATTTCTGCTGTGGTCAGTCACCTTAACCTGCTGAACACTAAGGGCTAGGGTGGAAGCAAGATGTGTGTTATTCTGAATCAGATGGTGTTCAACGGGTTAAATGGTCTATTCTTGGAATGCGCATTAGCAAAGGAAATAATCAAGCTTTTCTTCAAATTAACAGATGCTTTCCACTGTGGTTTTTATTCAGGGAGGGGGGGAAGGGTGGGGTTACTTTCCTGTGAACTGCTTTCATACTCATCTATACAAACCTATGAGAATGTTCTTTTCTATTTCATTGTTCTACTATTTAGCATTTTAAATTTTGATTTTGCACTTTGTTCTGTTTTCCCTTTGATGTATAAAGGATATTGCTGTTTTCACAAATGATCCTCTGCGATGTGAATACTACCAGACTGAAAGCCAGAATGTGAAATCACGATGGGCATGTGATCTTCCCTTCTCCTACTTACAAGAAAACAGGAATGCTAATCGTAAAAAACCAGTCATCCCCATCACAAAAGAAGCTTGTGAGGTAAGAGAGAAATCAGTCAACTCGAATACACTCAAAAGAACCTTGTTCACCAGCTTACAAAAAGCCAATATTCTTAGTAAGTGATGGTCATGTATAAATGCATGAATTTACACCAACTTATTTCATATTAAATAATGATATTCTTCAATGAAAGGAAAATGTGTGCTTGGGTTATTTAGAATGTCTGTGGGTTTATGATTGCCTTTCTCCATCATTAACTACTCCCACACTAAGATAAAAATCAGTCCAGCAATATCTTATATTCACTTATGTATTTAGAAGGCAGCCAGTCAAGATGCATCTGAACTCCTGCAGTCTTTTCCCTTCCTTTATTACCTCATCATGGTACATATTGTAGATATATATTCTATGGTGTACAGTTAAATTCCTATGCTTGCACTCACTTTATGACAATTTAATGGTAATATGATCTGTGCGTCATTGATTCTATGTAGGCTGTAGAGATAGAGAATCCTGCTGGTGGTAATGCTACACGTGGAGTATGGAGAGAGTATCCATCCTTTAACATCTCTGCTCCAGTATGCAGGGAGAATCATTGGAGCAGAGATAATCATCTTGGTAATGGAGTTAATGGACAACCAAACACCTTCAATTGGACTATCCCTAATACACTTCATGAAAGCTGTGTTTTACGTCTCAGGTAATTAATGTTGCATGATACGAGTTACACCAGTGTATGTTTGCTATATTGACACAGATTATGCTGGTATGCCATCCCTGTTATGCAGTCCAATTCATATCAATGGCAGTAGCCATTTTAGTCTTTCTAGTTGATTGATTTCTTGCCATGTGACCCCGGGGGGGGGGGGGGGGGGGGGGGGCACTGTCATTACAAGGTGGACACCATGCTCGTACACAAAAACGCGTAAAAAGGTTTGTTTTTCACAGACGAGCGATGTACGTGGATATAGTGAAAAGGGTATCAAAACTGCAAAAATTAGGGTAAAAGGGTATACTTTTACAACCGCTTGGTTTGAAAGTACTTGCTTAGGATGGGGAAAACATGGAAAAATACTTGTTTTGGGTATTCTGGGATCAAAGGATAATTACTTGTTTAGGGTCCTTTTTGAAACTCCATGTACAAGCATGGTGTCTACCTTGTAATGACGGTGCCCCCCCCCCCCCCCCAAAGCCATGTGACAAAACTAAACTTAAGATTTTCTTTGTATGATTTTATTAGTTAATCCATTGCCTATACCGGGACCTTGTGACCCCCTGTATTAAACTTATGGGTATTAGAGAATTCAGTATTCAATGATAATCCATTACTATCAAGTTAAGACTGAAAGAGTAAGAACAGCATGTAAGGACATATTAAATCATTTAACAAGTTATGTTGATAAAGATAATTTCTGATCAATTTATGCATAGACATTACAAGAACATAACCATGTAATCAGGAAGTAGGTTTTGTGAAAAACTGATAAGAAGGGTTCTGTTGTTTGTGTAGGTATAACATCTCTACTGGGGAATATGATGGATGGGATGGTTCAACAACAGCTGAACTGAATGCTGAGGGAAACCAAGAAAGCACACTTGATGTATACACAAGGTAAGTTGTTGATTGGTTGTAGGAACAAAGGCCTGACTTACTGACTACATTCATGAAGTTATGCAGAAGTGCTGGGCCCCGTCTCATAAAACTTGTTATCAATAACAAGTTGCAATAACTCTTATAAGCTACTGAAATCCTTGCACCTGATTGGCTGAGAGCAAATTTGTCATAGAAATGTGGCAGTTGGTACTGATAACAAGTTTTATGAAACAGGGCCCTGATTTGTAGATATTTTCTGTGATTCATGGATATGACATGAAGGCCTAGTTAAACATAGAAAGGGAAGAGAGGAAAGCCTTTTTCAAAAATAGTTACTACTAGAGGTATTGCAAGTTTGAGTGATTATTGATACTACTTTGTTCAGTTGATAGCTTAAGGATTTATGTGAGAAGAGGATTCAGATTCTATACAACTCTTTTTCAGCAAACAATTCATCTGAAAGGAACAATAGAATCTGGCAAAGTGAAGAAAGCAGTAACAATCAGAAGTACTTTATACACATACATGTGTATATCTGTTTAAGTTTCCCTTTTATTTTGTTGCTAATTACGTTTGTTTTAATCTAGAACAAGCTAATTGAAATTGATGACCATAATATGTCATATATTTTATTTTATTGTCTAGATATGGTTTAACTGCTGAGGAAGCAGAGGATAGAGGCTATGTATTTGAGAACAACCCTAATGTTCAGATGTTTACTGATGCAGCTAATGGAGATAATTTTAATCTACAGCTTGCTATAAATACTGCTCAGCTTGGTAGAACATTCCAAGACAGGTAGGAAATAGGACATTAACTTCTTCTCAAAACAGTGTTCTGTGTGTACAGTCAAAATAGGGATAAATATGACATGTTCTGATATATATTTACAAAATCTTATCAAAAGATATTTTAGTATTCTTACAAAATTTTATCTAAAGAATTTTTTTAAGAACAGCAAGTGCATTGGGTAAAATGCATATTACCCAGCTTATTTGTAATTTTGTAATTCCAGTATCAACATGATGTGTTTAGACTAAAAACTACAAAGTGCAACAAAGTGCAATAAACTATCTCTTCCCCTGAAAGAAGCTTGCATCTGGTTATGGTATTTTTCCTGCTTATTTCATAAATGCGCTTTTTAAAACAAGTAAAAACATAAAGCAGCGTCATTATATGGTTATGATGATTGTAAAGAGGTAACGTTTGGCGTGCCATACATTGATCCATAGTTGCACTCTATCTCATCGTATATTGTACCGATGTCTCGGTTACGGTAATAAACTACACTCAACCTGTATCTGGAATCGTCCCGGTTTCCTTTTGTTTATTGGCGTGGTGGCATGCGTTGGGATTCGAAACTCAGGCCCAAGACGCTCCGTGGATCCAAGTTCGACGGGAATCTAGCCCAATGGAATAGGGACCGGGCGCTCGGTTGTAAATTTCTGTGATAATTTCAGGTATAGTCTACATAGTTGAGGGTAGCCCCACATACCGTCATGTATGTTAGTGCATCAGCTAAGCGATGCGCCATTGCCGTGATCGAGTCCACTGGCACCGCATCGAAGTTATGCGCTACCGCCGCGACCGAGGCACCGTACAGGTGGTGTCCAGCCGCACACACACGGGACTTGGCCGAAGTTTCCAAGTCTCACCAACCAAGACACAATAATCCATGTAATCAGTCCCCATGTTTCCCTGCAAAGATGGGCAGTCAGATTTTACATGTTGATGTGAGAAGTGGCTCTGCCATTAATTTGTTGAGAGAATCACAAGCTGATGATTTGGATATTGAAATCTTAGTAGATCAGTTTGCATATGATGATTATGTTGGTGCTGAGTTTTCTCATCTCATATCGCAGCTCGACATAGTTGGTCTTACTAGATTCAAGCTGGACTTTGATGGTTATGATATGTGGTTTGATGGCTTTGTTGTCGGTGATGATGATATGAGTTATACACAAGCCGCGATCGTAGCTGGTGCTCCGTTCATGGAGCAAAACGATATCTCTGTCAGACCATCCAAACAGCAGATCATGTTTGGTGACGATTATGTCTTTTCATACAGTGATGTAGCTTCCACACTCACTGTAGTTAACTGCAAGAATGAAGGAAAGATCAGATGTCAAGACATGATTAACAGCAAGTCCAAGATTGTAGATAATAATGAGAGAGTAGTAGTAGGTGAGAGTAAGTTCAAATGTTCTGACAAGGTTGAGACTAAGTTTGGAGTTAAAGAGGTGATGGAATGTACAGACAAGGTTGGGCTTATAGAAGAGTATGAGAGTGAGCCCAAACACTCGGACAATGTTGAGCCTAAGAATGTATATGAATACCATGCAGGTGAAGTCAACAGTGCTCACTCTTCCCCATGTCATATATTGCCCATCTCAAGCCCCTCTGACCATGTTGGACATGAGAAAATGGGTAAAGGAGAGAAAGAAGGTGAAAGAGAAATGGAGTGTTCAGACAATGCAGAGTGTCAGGATATGCACTTTCATAAAAGGTACTGTGCAGGTAGTTTTGAGAGTGATCTGTGTTCTCCACTGAATGGGTTTGCCACCTCGGAGTCCTCGGACTTTGTCCGGTGTGAAGTTGACGCTCCCTCTGTTTTCTCCTCCCTCACTGAGCTTAGCTCTGTTATTTTTCTCACTGAAGCCAGCTCTGTTCCTTCCCTGATTGAGCCTAGCTCTGGTCTATGTGTTACTGAGCCTAGCTCTGGTCGGTGTCTTACTGAGCAGTACCGGTACTCTGTTTCCCAGGTCAATGAACGTGGCTCGTTCAATCTTAGTTCCACTAGTACTTTCATTGTAGACACAGCTAGCTCACAGTCTATCGCAGGCAAGTTCACAAGCAGCCCCAATATGCCATCCACTGAGTCTAAGACCATATCCGCTGAAAATCTGCTGGGAGATGGGTATGTTAGACCAAGGCCACACAACCGTGACTATATTCTACATGCAGACAAAATGGCCGAAGAAAGTACATTTTTTGATAGTCAAGTCGCACGTCATAACACCGGTTATTCACAATCGCTGCCGTATCTGCGCGATACATGTAGCATTCAGCTTTGCGCCGGTGATTCGCGTAGTCGTTGCCACCCACTCGTGAATCCGTCTCCAATCTCGTCAGTACCTACATGTGATGGTGCAGTCCTTGCAGATCACATTTCCGGTCATGAGGATCTGACTCACAATGATGTTGACAAGGCTAACAGCAATGCATGCTCTTCAACAACCACGATCCATGGCACTTCTCTTCCATCCTTGCCACTGCACAGAACGTGTCGCTCACCCGTCATCAATGTCGAAATCTATACCGATGGCACGCATGGTGTTGGTGATGGTGTTCATGGTGTTGACCACTGCTCCACTGATCGGTCACTTCGCTCCATCATGTCAGTTTATTGCTGCTTTCCCATCACCATAATACCGGTCAGTGTGCATGTTGATCAGGACAACGGGATCTGTCATTTTCCTGCAGAGGATATCGACCACCATACCAGCCCTCCCCAGGTTCCTCCCTCCTGTACCTATGTTCCCTACCTCCTGTCCTCGACTGAAGGAAGAGATCCGTGTACCCTCCTTGGTGATGCATGTGATCGGGTCCCCAACCAACCAGCGGTCACCCAGCACACCTTCGGCCCTCATCTTTCTCTGCCTCATGATACTGGTGAACACTTTCTTCATCCTCTAGATGTTGACAGCTCCCCAGTACACTGGTGCCAGCACCCCCCTGCTCCTCCTTATTCCCCTGGATTGAACACTACCCCCCGTATGTCCCCTGACATGCCTTTGCCCCCTCAAGCTCCAGGGTAGGCACTGAGGGATTCGCCAGTCATTTACGTCTATTCCATTTATACAATCTGTACATTACTGATGCGTGAGCCATTTTGTCTTGTTTTAGTTCCATTTTTATCTTGTATATCTGTTAACACAGCATTTTTATCTTGTATATCTGTTAACACAGAGTTATTAGCATGTCGTCAGTGTATATTTCCGTACCTACCGATACATCTCTATGTTTGTTTGTTTATCCCAATGCATTTACAGATATGTGTTGTGACATGTTTTGTTTTGACTATGTATATTCCATGCCTGTTGGTTATTGGCTATATAGATATCCACGTCACTGGTCATCAATAACTACGACATGGTTATTTCTTTTATTTTGATATTTCTATTGTTTCTATTGTGTACACTGCTGAAGCTTTGGGCCAAGTTATGCATGTATACATTTATTATTACCCATAAATGTGCTTATATCAATGTGTCAAAAGTTCATGAACAGGTAAAGAAAGTTGATGTCTAGCTATTCTCATGTTTGGGGCTAATATTTCCATTGGATGGTGACAAGTCATTATTTTGATGTGATAGTAGGATTATACATATTTTGTTTTGTTTTCAAAGGTATATGTTTTATAATCAAGTTGTCAGATTTCTATAGGCAGGTAATGACACCCAGTTTGTTCATGTATATGTACATTGTGGTATATTTTAATATGTAGCACAATCTGTGTGTGGTGATTAAATAGTTTGATTCTCTTTATTTGTAGCTGATTGATTCTCATCATAACCGTTGTATATATTACTGTGCATAATTTCTTTGTATATAATCTTATGATTTTATACATATGTAACAGCAGTTTCGCTTTCCTTATAAATTTAATGTCAGATGTTTTTCAATGCAGTTGCATCTTGGGAGATAGTTCTCAGTCATATTGATTGACACGCACTATGTAAATAACAGTCAAGTATTTGATTTAGTTTCAGACAGAGACAGTGTAGATGTATTTTGGACAGCACTCAATTTTTGGTTTTAGTTATGCAGATGTTATGGTTTCAGTCAAATAGTCTGCTAGTTTTATAAAGGCTGATAGCATGTTTTGTATCTACCAAGGGTAGCTCAGCTGTTTAGCAGCAGTCTCAATGTATGTATATGTTAGTTTATAGGCAGGATTTGTTTCTGCACCAAGTGTACCAACTATTATCTGGGTTCAGTAGGACTATTTATGCCCATTTTCCGCTGCAACCCTGCACATAATGTTTCCCTGTTAAGGACAACTATGTATTCTTATTTTTACTTCTTACCTTACACAATATAGTGTTCGGGTGGTTTTGAGGTATTGGTCTTTTGCAGTAGTGCCTTTTTGCAGGCATGTATTGCCTTTGTGATGATGATTCCTACATGATGTTCTTTCCTTGTTTGAGTTGGTGTTTATTTGTTCTTGAGTTTTTCTATTCTCCTACTTGGTAGGCAGACGGAAGAAGAAATTGACATGTTCACTTTAATTGATATTGTTGTATAGTTATTGGATAGTGCGAGAGAGACAAGCAAATGTTCTCCAAGCATTTATTGTGAATGTGTTACAGGTATAAAGGTTGTAGTAGTAAACACAAGTATCTTTCCATGAATTCAGAGATAGGGCTTCAGTTGGGTTTCAAAATTTGTTTGTCAGGCAATGAGTTATGTGTTAAAATACTGCCATTATTTTAGGCTAATGTCATTTGTTTAGGTGTATAAAAACCTCTACTATTCTTTAATATTGAAACATTTAGTTTGCAGGAGTACAGACTGAATTTATATTGTATAGTCAGTTCCTTTAATAGTTGAAAGGAGAAAGAGAAGAAGTCACGTCATTATATGGTTATGATGATTGTAAAGAGGTAACGTTTGGCGTGCCATACATTGATCCATAGTTGCACTCTATCTCATCGTATATTGTACCGATGTCTCGGTTACGGTAATAAACTACACTCAACCTGTATCTGGAATCGTCCCGGTTTCCTTTTGTTTATTGGCGCAGACTAATTCAACTTTCATACATTAAACAATCATTCCTCTTATTTGTAATTGTTTTTAGCCTATAAATTTTCACATCCAATTCAACCATTATTTTCTCATTAGAAAATTTTAAGTTCATGTAAGCTATTCAAATCGCACCTCTGTTATTTTCCTTTCATCCTTTAGGTCTCATACATTTGCCATCCGTGCCAAGCCTGCCGAGGTTGGTGACAACACTGTGTACAATCTTAATGTCAGAGGAAAGCGAGGTAACATTGTCCAAGTGTTCCCTGGAGTGGAGTATGACTTTGTTCCAAACAACTTGGAGATTATGCCTGGAGAATATGTCCATCCTCAGTAAGTAATAAAATAGGGTTATTTGTTAGCTAGAGAAAAAAATCAAAGTAAATTCTACTTACTAGCCAATGAAGATGATAGTAATCTGTATTTTCAATGCTCAGTCCCTTCTGCTTTTATAGACAAAAGACATTGCTTATGATGAATCAGAAGTAGTTTATGATAACAATCACATTTGGCACTCCTGCAGTTTGCATCATTGCTTGCTCTTGAATTTTTGCAGAATTTTTATGAGCTGTACACAATATATTTTATTTGTTCTCTGGGACTGTAATTTTGTGTTCAGGAGAGAATCCACAGAGAATTTGTTTTCTTCTTAATTAACTATTTTCATTATGATTTGATTGATTGATTGATTGATTGATTGATTGATTGAGGGAGGGAGAGCATGTAGCTCTCATTTATTTCTTTCAATATAAATTATGTACAATTAAAAACAAGTCATTAATATATTTCAGACATGCATTAAAATTCATTGTTTTATCATCTAGACAATTAATACACTGAGAATGAATAGAAATACAAAGAAATGAAAGAAAAAGGTGTCCCAAAAAAGCCTCAAGGGCTTGCTAAAAAGGGATCACCAGAGCCAAAATGTAATAATTGTATACAATGAATCATGCCACTGACAAGTACTGGAGTGCGATGCCACACCAGTCACGCGGACGAGGCCACTGTCCTCAAACAGGTCAAATAGAGAGGCCAAAAGAAAAACTCAGCCCCGACAAAAATTAACTCGGCCAGTGCGACGCCACATGCCACACTCCACACACATTTATGTGAATACTTCATTCTTTCATGTTATTCACCTGAATGTGTATGTTTTGTTTTTGTAGATGGACTGGATCTAACTCTAATCCAAACAATAATGATGGTCAAGGCCGTCAAGGAACAGATCGAAGCAACATTGCTTTGCTCAGAGAACAGAACTTTCCAGAAGGTACAGGAAGGTATTATGAGCCATTCGGTGTGAATGGGCAGTATGGTAACAGCTATCCTAAACATCTTGATGATACCAATCTCCTTGGGTTAGATGCTCAGATGCTGATAAATATGGCTGTTCTTCAACCAGGTAAGTCATATCGAGATTGCCAGGCTCAAGAGAGATGATTATGATCCAATGCAATGTACTTGTTATGAAAACATTGGAAAATATTGTCTATTCAGAACCAAAAGGGCATTAACTATGTGTTAAAGCATATGCGTTAACACCCTTCTCGCTCCAAACAGACAATATCTGCTGAGAGACAGAGGGTTGTTGAATCTATAAAGAAAATGCCTAATTTCATGTCTGTCTGTCTATCTCTGAACAGAAGAGGAGTTTGTTGTCCAAGCTTCTGAATGGAAGATCAGTAAATGCATATTCTGGTCAATGTATGTACTTGATGAAACAATATGAGGAAGTGATAGATGTATGCAAAATTTTAGCATGTAATATTTGAATTCCACTTTCATAACCCCTAAACAATCTTTGGAATTTCCTGTTATAATCCTTAAAGTTGATCCCTTTTTTAGTTGTTTTACAATCTAATTTCATTTGAAGATGAAAGATTCAACAAAGTGCTAGTAGTTGTTTTTATCATTGATCTTCCAGGACAATTCCGAGGTGAGATGTCTGAGTTAGATGATGCTGGTACATATTTTGATGCCAAGCCTCTGAAGGTCACAGAAACAGGAACATACCACTACATGTGCACCAGGAATAACAACTTCTCAAACCGTAGCCAGAAAGGACGTATTAAGGTTGGAGTTCAGCAGACTGCTTACATTGCTATTGGCTATACAGGAGGAAATGTTGCTACTTCTCACAGGTTTGTTAATCAAGAACTGACATTTGAAATTCTGTTTCAGCCATTATTTAACTATGTACTAGTCATTGTTATGATGATACAATTAATTTTGTTTGTATTCATTAGACTAGCAACTATTTGTTTCTTCATTCATGTAAACTCTGCTAAAGATGTAACAAATCTTTCAGTGATGAACATTGCCAAGACTTAAGATGTCTGACTGCCTATATGTAGCTTCCTTTCCTGCCTTTTTTTTTACACTGTGCACCTCATTCAAAAACTGACTTTGTGATTGACTTAATTGTTCTTATTGTCATCTTTCTTTCTGCAGTGAGCTGAACTTTGCTAAAGGTTCTCTGGATCATCTAGAAGATATCAAGGTTGTTGAATGGGATCCTCAGCAAGGTAAATGGGAAATAGAACGTGTTGATGGCTCTCCTGATGATATCCCAGGAGATAAGATTGAGAGTAACTTTGTCACCATCTATCCCACTGGTCAGATCACCACAGCTGACCAGACCTTCACCCTTCGTCTTTTCCTCAATGGATCAACATCAGATGTCATTGAGCTGTTCCGTAGTGACCCAGAGTCCTTTACAACATGGGAGAAGGTTGAATTCACCCAGGAAGGCAATGCTCTAGCTGTAGAAACACAGATGGGTGGTACCTATGTAGCAACAGGATCAACTAACGCAGGCCAGATTGCTGGTATTGTCATAGGATGTATAGCAGCAGCAGTCTTGATCATTGGTGCTGTGGTCTATTTCAGAATGCATCCTGAGAAACTCTCAAATCTTACCAAGTCAGGTCCAGTTTAAGATTATGCAACCTAAACTATTAGGCCATCTCATTTAAGGTGTATGCCTCCTGTTGGAATGTTACTGATTATGTTAGTATTACAAACTGCTCGACATGGTTTAAGTAGTGTCATGCATACTTGATTATATCAAAAAGTGTTTCCATGAATGGCCCATTTCTCAAAACCACCAGTAGGATGCAAATCTCACATCAGATGAAATTGGAAAGGGAAGTTATTTCTCTGAATCAATGTTATTGACTCTGTTTAAAGTATAACATGCATAAGTGGGTTCTGCTATAATAAATAAAAACATTTGTATATCAGGTGAAATGTCATTTCGGACAAGATGCAGATAAACATTTCTGACAACTTAGATGGTTTTGAGATGATGGGTTGTGTACTTGTAAGTTGCTTAAAACCAACATTTGAATAGACAACCATTTATGACAGATAGTACAAGAGAATTACACAAAGGTCTTTTGCTGTGCACAGTTTATATTCTTTTCATCTAGTTTTTAGGTGTATTTGAATATTTTTTTCTTCTCTTCTAATGTTTCATTATAATGTAAATATAAGATGTCTCCATACTTTTACATAGTAATTCATATTTATCTTTGTTTACTTGTCTTCATGTCCTGTATTATATGGGAAAAATTCTCAATATTTCATGTTTCTTTACATGCATTATATCTTTCATTTTATTTCAGAACAGTGGTTCTCATGTGCTCAAAGTAATATTGAATTGGTGTATATTTGGCAGAGGTTGGTCGTTTTGTAAGGGGAATGTGTTTTTATACAATGTTTGTGATGCTTTCATCTTTTCAAAATAATCTCACTCACTAAAAATTTTCCACAGGCCTATCTTCTTCCGATGTTATAAATAATGGTGCTTATTCGGACAGTGAAATAATATCCTCTTTTTAATCTGATCTAGATTCCATTGCATTTTCTAAATATGCAAGTCATCTCTTGTATGAATAATTCATGTCTTTCATGTTAATCATTCTTTGGTCCCTCTGATGTATAGAATTAATTTTGTGGATGAAATATTTCATCAAAACGTTATTTTATTTGTGGTTATTTAATGATGGTTCCAATGTGCCTCATTCTGATATATTGATTGATAGGTTTTGAATTTAATAACTTCTGCAAGGTGTTGATTTTCTGTCCTTTTTATCTTAATGCCTTGCCTTTGATCCAATTTTGTGTGTGATACATATTTATATCAAGATAGTACTATAAGGGTCTAATGAGAACTCTATTATATGAATTATTTGTAAATAGATAAGGAGAAAAAAATAATTTGTTGTTATTACATTGAGAATTATGTGGTATCAAATCATATATATTATGAAACAAAAGGACCAAAGAGGTGAATAAGAAATGATTACACTGAACAAAAAGTGACCATTTTTTTAGATAGAATGTATATGATGTCAGGCTTGTATGCTGAAAAATGTGAATATTGCATAGATATTCACCAAGGTTTATAATGTGAAATGATAAGTTTGTATTGCTGGTAAACATCAGTCGACATGAAAGTTAGTTGATCCTGCAATTCCCTGTATTTTTATCATGCAGGAGTCTATGTTGGCAATCACTTTAAACATTCACAGTGTGTTTAATGCTTTGATCCGCTGGTCGGATAATAGGAAGGAAAAAATGAAAATATGATATCATGTTGGTACGATATTGAAAAGCATCAGCAAAATATCCTGGAGGGAAGTTATGTGTTTAAATCAAGATCAAGTGTGATGACCTATATCCTGTGCATGCCAGGCAGATGATTATTATTAAAAATGATACAAGTACAGTTTATGTAACAGCTATTAAAACAGTGATATTGGAAACTTCATTCCATTTAACATCTGTTACCAAACATTTAAAGGTGGAATGTTCATTAATAAAGAAGTTTATATTTTTGCACTTGACATGACAGATAACATAGCCAATGTGTCTTTGTTTGAAATATAAGCTAGTTGAGCTTAATTATACTAAGGAGAATTGGAAGAGGGATTGAGGGAGGGGGAGAGGGGCA